>CM073761.1:32912635-33115678 GCA_037127475.1 Arma custos | reverse complement strand
CAAGCTAAGGAACAAGAAAGCATCTGATGGCTTTTAATTGATGGGATCCAGCCAGAACTCTTAAAATACAGGGGGGATGAGCTCCACAACATGATAGTGACGATCTTGGAGCAGGAATGGATGCCAGAGGACTGGGTAAAAGCCGTTATATACCCAATACATAAGAAGGGAGATCCGTCCAACTGTGAAAACTATCGAGGAATTGCACTCCTGTCATGCTCATACAAGATCCTATCAAGTATCCTCTTTGAACGGCTGTCATCCTTTGCTGAAAGACAGTTAGGGAAATATCAGGCAGGCTTTAGAAGAGGTAGATCTACCATTGACCAGCTTTTCTCATTAAGAATGACACTTGAAAGGTGCAAGGAGCACCAGATCACGACTCACCACCTCTTTGTCGACTTTAAGTCAGCTTACGACAGTGTGGACCGGATGGAACTCTACCAGACCCTTGAGGAAATGGGAATACCTAAAAAGCTGACGCGCATGACAAAAATGACCATGAAGAATTTAAAGTGTGTAGTATGTATTGGAGCCGACATCTCAGAGGAGTTCTACACAAATAATGGAGTGAGGCAGGGAGATGCACTTGCATGCCTGGGTATCCAGGTTGGTGGGACCTTGTTCAACAGACTGGTGCAGCTGCTGGGTTATGCTGACGACTTTGACATAATGGCCGAATCCAAACGAGCCTTAAAGGAAGCATTTCTTGCCCTTGAGGAGGCAGTAAAAAGGCTTGGATTAAAAGTAAACCAGCAAAAAACTAAGTATATGCAGGTAGGAGGACTAGGAAACCACAAGGTGTACTTTGAGGTTGGACAGTATAAATTCCAGGTGGTCAACAACTTCATCTACTTGGGAAACGAAATAAACTACCAAAACGATATCTCCCAAGAAATTAAGTGTAGGGTAATAACCGCTAACAGGTGCTACTACAGGTTATCAAGAAACTTCAGGTGCCGATATCTGTCATGGAAGACAAAATTCAAGCTATATATAACAATAGTCTTCCCAGTACTAATTTATGGCTCGGAGGCATGGACTATTAAGAAGGCGGATGAAAAACGGCTCTTGGTGTTTGAAAGGGGGATACTGAGGAGGATATATGGACCCATCAAAGTAGGCGAGACATGGAGGAGATGAAAAAAACCTGGAATTGTACGAACTCTTTGAAGATAACGAGATCTCCAAAATCATAAAATTGGGTTGACTTCGATGGGCTGGCCATCTAGCCAGAATGGATGATTCCGAAGAAAGTGGCCACAGAAGAGATCTTTGGAACAAGGAGAGTGGGACGACCGAACGTAAGATGGATGGATGGTGTGACTGAAGACGCTAGGACTCTTCTCGGCGTGCTGGACTGGAGGACTGCTGCATAGTTGCAGCACTTGGTGACGAGTTGTTGTGCCGGTTATTGTATTATATTGTATCATTGAAATTAATTCTTCTATTACTTATTTATTAATTCTTCTAGTACTTGTTGAAATTGTATGTGCTAATGACAAAAAAATATTCTGAAAATAGGGGATACCTGGTAACGTTTGTGAGCAATATGCAAGAGTAATAAATAATGGAGTTATGTAATGGAAAATTGTATTTAATTGAATCATGGCTGGAACCTTTCACCTTCCTGTTGAACCAGTTGTATTCAATTATATCACAATCATAATTATAATAGTGGATTATAAGAATAACTATCATGATTCCTTGTTGAATCGAAAATCACTACACAAGATCTTATTAATCTAATTAACCATGAGATTTTGACAGATGGGACAATAACTCAGTTCGATAAATGCACTAAATTTGATAACCCTCATGCCAACTTATAATAATTCATTATATTAAATGAAGGAACTGTATCAACCACCTTAAATGCTGCTGAACAGTAATTGAACCGACTTTCATATTTTTATTTGAGATAGTAAACTTGATAATTAAAGGTTTAATAGATAGGCACATGATTGCTAATTTTGTTGTGCTGTTGTTTTTTTATTTATGTTTCATTTAATTTATGTAAATTGAAATTATTTTTTCTAATAATTATCTCTTTTCTTTTCTTTTTAAATAATTTTATAATAAACTTACTTATTTGCTAAAAATGTCTTTCAAAATTATTCAGAATTGTAGAAAATCTTACTTTTATCAGTTATAGAATATTTGGAAAAAATATATATGTCTCAGTACCAGTGTATGTATTATAAGGGATATAGGTTTTCATGTTGATAATTCTTCTGATTTTTCTCTATCTGATTTTTGTGAATTATTTTATCATTTATGATTATATTTATAATATTGTTCATTATTTTGTTTATTTAAACTTAATGTCAATACAGATATAACTTATCAGTTTGATAAGTTATTGATATTATTCATTGTGTTTAATGCCTTTTTCTACTCAGTCAAGAGTGTAAACCATTCTTATATCATTATATGCTTATATATGGTTTTAATGTATTATTATTGTAGTGCAGAAATTCAAGAAGTGGCATAGAATAATTTCTTAAATCTAAATAGAAGATTCTGTAATCATACCTAAACATCAACTTATATACTATGTATATGTTGAATGTATAAGTATATACTTTGTTATTTACTCTGGGGTGCACTAACATAAAATCATAATCTTCATCTTGCTATATTTTAATTCAACTCTTGTACCTATAGAGGGAGTATGTGCCCTAACCTTCCCATTGTCCAAAGAAAACTTTGAAAACAACTTAATAATTATTTTATTGACTTTAAAAAACGTAATATGTTTTGGATAAATAAGTAGATGCCTTGGTACTTTCTAGTTGAAGTGTCTTTTTAGCCTTATGATCAGAATGTGATGTTATCTGCAGTTATGTGATCTTGCAGTTTCTGTTCTTACAATGCCTAAATTAGGTTAATATGACTAGTTTATTGTTAACATGTATTTTAGTGATTCAAGGGTTTTATTTTTTATTTCAGTGATTCTATTTATTGAAATGTAATTTTATATGATTAATCCCAGCAATCGATACTTATTAATTGTTATTATTATTAATTTATAGTTATAGAGTTATTAATAATATTCGTCAGAAAATAAAATTTATATATTCACTAAAAAAATAACAAAATTTTAGTTATAATAATTACATGCTACTTTTATGTATGAATAAATAATTGTAAACAGAAATGTATTTAGGTGAAAAAGGATATTAGGATAAAAACTAGGCTAAGATATTCAAAATAATAATTTTATTAAAGCATAAATATAACAATTCTTTAAAAACAATAACATAAAGCAGCTTTAAAAAATCAAAAATTTATTTTTCAGTCACAATATCAAAACGACACAAGGTTGTTAGTATTTCTACAGTATAAACAATGCTAATGTGTTATATTATATAGTACCTGTTATGTTAAGTTAAGAAATATATCAAAATTGATTTTTTTTGGTGTACTTAAGTACATCCAACAAAGATTATTCCTTAAAATTATTACTAATAGGCATATTATTATTAATTAAAGCGTTTTATTTTAATAAAACATCAAGAAATAGGTTTAGTTTTCTTTATTAACACACATATCAGACTTTTGGTACATAATAGCTATGCTGTTTTGTGTTTCTTGTATTTTTAAATTGCCCTTTATCTTGTCTTTTTTCTATCAAGGAGGCTGGACATGGACCAGTTACACGAGGAACAAATTCATTTTTGTATGAAGATGAAACAAAATGTCTTTCGCTCTCTGTTCCAAGGGTGAAATTAGAAGTATTGCTTACTCTGACTCTTGTTACCCTCTCAACATTTTGGAAATTACCATATGATTTGGCTTCACTTTGCCCATAAAATTTGCCAGTTCCTATAGATAGAGAATCTGCTCGTTTTGCTGATGAAGTGTGCCCATCGTGACTTGTTATACCTTGTCGATGAAGTGTGCTAAGGCTTTTTCTGTCTTGAGAAACAGGACCAATAAATTGACCATCAATATTCTGAATGCTTTTCCTTTGAATTGAGGCAGCAGTTGAAGAAGATGCTGTACTATGAAGGGATTCCATGGAAGTTTGCATACCTTTTCTGTGTAGAACAGCATTATTCAAATCTGTAGAAGATCCTGTAATGACATTTTTCCTATGATGCCCCCTTTGAGTTGATGTTTCAGGTATGGGTGGTTTCCCTTCTAAAGCATGCATTAATTCCTTACTTGTTTGGTGATATTTGTGTGTATTTTCGGATTGAATGGATCTTTGTTCAGTTGTACTTCTTATATTAGTTTCATGTGCAGACATTTCTTTGTGTCTAATAGTTTGAGATTTATTTACCATTGTTTCTTCAGAATGTCTAGTACTTTCTTGATGGTCTGCAGTTCTTAGTGTAGTGTGCTCCGTGTGGTATCCTCTGTTTTCCACCTTTGCATGCTGGTGCTGATGTGTTACTGATGAATGTGATATTGACCCATTTCTATTTGTATCCCTAATATTAACTGATTGGGAATTTATTTGTTTAGACTGTTGTGTAGTTTGTTCATCATTAATCACTGCGGTTTTGGCTGTCTCAATAGTTTCTTCTCTTATATTAGCTGTGTCTCGTTTAATGACTCTTTCTTTAACATTTGATGTTTGCTCAGTGCTGATACTTTGTGTATTTTCATGCCTTCTGTCTATACCATTTTTAACTGATGTCATTTTTCTGTTAGTGGAAATATAAGAAGTATTATCATCACCAAGAACAATTTTTGATTCAATGTGCCTCCTGCGATTAATAGATGATATACTTTCTTCCCTACTTTGCTTGGTGAACGTTTTGCTACTTGTAGTTGTAAGATCCATTTTACCTTCACCCACTTTAAGAGAATCTTCATATTTTTTAACTAGAGCTCTATCACCTTTTACTGTTACATACTGTGATTTTTGGGAAGTTGTTCTTTCAAAATCACCTTCTCCTACAATCAAATTGTCTTTTGGTTTTCTAGACGGCATTCGATCACCTTTAGTATGCTTAAAATCTTCTTTTATTTTAGTCACTGCATGGAATTCTCCTTCCATTTTAAGATTATCACTGTGTTTTTTTATCTCTACTCTCTCCCCTCTTACATGGCCATATTCATTAACTCTATGTCCATGGAATTCACCTTCAGATTTTAGGTTATCTGTGTGTTTTACGATTTGGAGTCTTTCTCCAGGAACATAAGGACTGGATGTTCGCCGCTCGAAATCTCCTTCAGGACGCAAGTTATCTTCAGGTCGGACTTGTTTAGGCCTCTCTGCAGGCGTAAATTTCTCTGGAGTCCGTTTTTCAAAATCTCCTTCTGGACGAAGATTGTCATCATGTTTAATTGGTTTTGGACGGTAACCTGGAGTGAATGATTCCGGACATCGTTTTTCGAAATCCCCTTCTGGCCTGAGATTATCTTCAGGTCTTACCTGCCTAGGCCTTTCAGCAGGAACAAACTTGTCTGGCGTTCTCCTTTCAAAATCTCCCTCAGGTTTTAAATTATCAGGATGTTTAACGACAGGCAGTCTTTCTCCTGGCCTATATTCCTCAGGCCTCCTTCTTTCAAAATCACCCTCAGGCCTAAGATTATCTTCAGGTCTTATCTGTCTTGGTCTATCAGCAGGGACAAACTTGTCTGGCGTTCTCCTTTCAAAATCTCCCTCGGGTCTTAAATTGTCTGGATGTTTAACGATAGGCAGTCGTTCTCCTGGCCTATATTCCTCCGGCCTCCTTCTTTCAAAATCACCTTCAGGCCTGAGATTATCTTCAGGTCTTACCTGCCTAGGCCTTTCAGCAGGGACAAACTTCTCTGGCGTTCTCCTTTCAAAATCTCCCTCGGGTCTTAAATTATCAGGATGCTTAACAACAGGCAGTCTTTCTCCTGGCCTATATTCTTCAGGTCTTCTTCTCTCAAAATCGCCTTCAGGCCTGAGATTATCTTCAGGTCTTATCTGCTTAGGTCTATCAGCTGGGACAAACTTCTCTGGAGTTCGCCTTTCAAAATCTCCCTCAGGCCTTAAATTGTCTGGATGTTTGACAATAGGCAGTCGTTCTCCAGGTCTATATTCTTCCGGTCTCCTTCTCTCAAACTCTCCTTCAGGTCGAAGATTGTCTTCTGGTTTCACTTGTTTTTGCCTCTCTGCAGGAACGTATTTCTCAGGAGTCCTTCTTTCAAATTCACCTTCAATATATAAGTTATCTGAAGGCTTGATTGGTAGAGGCCTCTTTATCGAAGTATGCTTGTAATCATCGCTCGTTCTTGTTGTTTCAAAAGTACCCTCTGTTCTTAAGTTATCTTCATACACAGTGATACTTTCTCGCTCTCCTTTAGTAAATCTGTAGTCTTCTTTAGTCCGCATGTCAATAAATTCTCCTTCGAGATATAAATTATCTTCATGTTTCTTAATTACCGTGTTTTCACGTACAGTTTTAGCGGTATAGTCATCTCTAGATCTATAGGTCTCGATAGTTCCTTCTAGTCGAAGGTTATCTTCGTGTTTACGAATTTCGGAACGTTCTCCTTTAACTTCTTTGAAATCATCTTTTCTCAAATATTGATATTCACCATCTAGTCTCAAATTGTCTTCCCTTATGATTATTTCGGCACGCTCGCCTACAACAACTTCTTCTTGAATACGTTTTTCAAATGAACCCTCGGGTTTCAAATTATCTTGAGGTTTCTTGATGGGCATTCGCTCTCCTATTAAAACGGCAGTGTTGGTTTCACGCTTGACGAATTCCCCTTCCATTGTTAGGTTATCTTTGGCCTTGACGATCGGAGCTCTTTCACCTACAGTCACAACATAATCATTTTTAGGGTAAATTTCTAAAATACCTTCCTGTTTCAAATTATCATGATGTCTTATGATCTCAGAGCGCTCAGTTGTTTGAAACTCTTCAATGATTCGTTTCTCAAATTCTCCCTCAACTTTAAGATTATCGACAGGTTTAAAGGCTTTAGTTCTTTCAACCATTATTATTTTCCTATGAACCGGTTTTTCGAACTCCCCTTCTGGTTTTAAATTATCCTCAGGGCGGATTTGTTTAGGTCGTTCGGCTGGAACGAATTTTTCTGGTGTCCGTTTTTCAAACTCTCCTTCCGGCTTAAGGTTATCTTCATGGCGAACTTGTTTCGGCCTCTCAGCTGGAACAAAGTGGTCTTTTGGTCGCCTTTCAAATTCACCTTCTGGTCTGAGATTGTCTTCTGGCTTGATCTGTTTAGGTCTTTCTGCTGGAACGAATTTATCCTTTGGCCTCCTTTCGAACTCTCCTTCAGGACGCAAGTTATCCTCAGGTCGGACCTGTTTAGGCCTCTCTGCAGGCGTAAATTTCTCGGGAGTACGTTTTTCAAATTCTCCTTCTGGCCTAAGGTTGTCATCATGTCGAATTTGCTTAGGCCGTTCAGCAGGAACAAACTGATCCTTTGGTCTCCTTTCGAACTCTCCTTCGGGACGCAAGTTATCCTCAGGTCGGACTTGTTTAGGCCTCTCTGCAGGTGTAAATTTCTCTGGAGTACGTTTTTCAAATTCACCTTCTGGTTTAAGGTTATCCTCTGGACGAACTTGTTTTGGTCTTTCAGCTGGGACGAATTTATCCTTTGGCCTCCTTTCGAACTCTCCTTCAGGACGCAAGTTATCCTCAGGTCTGACTTGTTTAGGCCTCTCTGCAGCCATGAATTTCTCGGGAGTTCGTTTTTCAAATTCTCCTTCTGGCCTAAGGTTGTCATCATGTCGGATTTGCTTAGGCCGTTCAGCAGGAACAAACTGATCCTTTGGTCTCCTTTCGAACTCTCCTTCGGGACGCAAGTTATCCTCAGGTCGGACTTGTTTAGGCCTCTCTGCAGGTGTAAATTTCTCAGGAGTACGTTTTTCAAATTCACCTTCTGGTTTAAGGTTATCCTCTGGACGAACTTGTTTTGGTCTTTCAGCTGGGACGAATTTATCCTTTGGCCTCCTTTCGAACTCTCCTTCTGGACGCAAGTTATCCTCAGGTCTGACTTGTTTAGGCCTCTCTGCAGGCATGAATTTCTCGGGAGTTCGTTTTTCAAATTCTCCTTCTGGCCTAAGGTTGTCATCATGTCGGATTTGCTTAGGACGTTCAGCAGGAACAAACTTATCCTTTGGCCTCCTTTCGAACTCTCCTTCGGGACGCAAGTTATCCTCAGGTCGGACTTGTTTAGGCCTCTCTGCAGGAGTGAATTTCTCTGGAGTACGTTTTTCAAATTCACCTTCTGGTTTAAGGTTATCCTCTGGACGAACTTGTTTTGGTCTTTCAGCTGGAACGAATTTATCCTTTGGTCTCCTTTCGAACTCTCCTTCAGGACGCAAATTATCCTCAGGTCGGACTTGTTTACGCCTCTCTGCAGGCGTGAATTTCTCGGGAGTACGTTTTTCAAATTCTCCTTCTGGCCTAAGGTTGTCATCATGTCGTATTTGTTTAGGACGTTCAGCAGGAACAAACTTATCCTTTGGCCTCCTTTCGAACTCTCCTTCGGGTCGCAAGTTATCCTCAGGTCGGACTTGTTTAGGCCTCTCTGCAGGTGTGAATTTCTCTGGAGTACGTTTTTCAAATTCACCTTCTGGTTTAAGGTTATCCTCTGGACGAACCTGTTTTGGTCTTTCTGCTGGAACGAATTTATCCTTTGGCCTCCTTTCGAACTCTCCTTCGGGACGCAAGTTATCTTCAGGCCTGACTTGTTTTGGTCTCTCTGCAGGCGTGAATTTCTCTGGAGTCCGTTTTTCAAAGTCTCCTTCTGGCCTGAGATTGTCATCATGTCGTATTTGTTTAGGACGTTCAGCAGGAACAAAGTGGTCTTTTGGTCTCCTTTCGAATTCACCTTCTGGCTTAAGATTGTCTTCTGGCCGGATCTGTTTCGGTCGTTCTGCTGGAACGAACTTGTCTGGAGTTCTTTTCTCAAATTCTCCCTCTGGCCGTAGATTATCCTCTGGACGCACCTGTTTAGGCCTCTCAGCTGGTACAAATTTATCTTTCGGTCTCCTTTCGAACTCTCCTTCAGGCCGCAAGTTATCTTCAGGTCGGACTTGTTTTGGTCTCTCCGCAGGTGTAAATTTCTCTGGAGTCCGTTTTTCAAATTCTCCTTCTGGCCTCAGATTGTCATCATGCCGTATTTGTTTAGGACGTTCAGCAGGAACAAAGTGGTCTTTTGGTCGCCTTTCAAATTCACCTTCTGGCCTGAGATTGTCTTCTGGGCGGATCTGTTTTGGTCTTTCTGCTGGAACGAACTTATCTGGAGTTCTTTTCTCAAATTCTCCCTCTGGCCGTAAATTATCCTCTGGGCGCACCTGATTCGGCCTCTCAGCTGGTACAAACTTATCCTTTGGCCTCCTTTCGAACTCTCCTTCGGGACGCAGGTTATCTTCAGGTCGGACTTGTTTTGGTCTCTCTGCTGGCGTGAATTTCTCGGGTGTTCGTTTTTCAAACTCACCTTCAGGCCGCAGGTTATCCTCTGGGCGCACCTGCTTCGGCCTCTCGGCTGGTATAAACTTGTCTTTCGGTCTTCTTTCAAACTCTCCTTCTGGTTTAAGATTATCTTCTGGACGAACCTGTTTTGGCCTCTCTGCAGGGGTGAATTTTTCTGGAGATCGTCTTTCGAATTCTCCTTCGGGTCTCAGATTATCCTCTGGTTTCACCTGTTTTGGTCTTTCGGCCGGAACAAACTTATCCTTTGGTCTCCTTTCAAATTCGCCTTCAGGTTTAAGATTATCCTCCGGACGAACCTGTTTTCGTCTCTCAGCTGGAGTGAATTTTTCTGGAGATCGTCTTTCAAATTCGCCTTCAGGTTTAAGATTATCCTCCGGACGAACCTGTTTTGGCCTTTCGGCAGGAACAAACTCGTCTTTTGGTCTCCTTTCGAATTCACCTTCCGGTTTAAGGTTATCTTCTGGCCGAACCTGTTTTCGCCTCTCCGCTGGTGTGAATTTCTCTGGTGTTCGCTTTTCGAATTCTCCCTCGGGCTTAAGATTGTCCTCATGTCGAATTTGTTTTGGCCTCTCTGCAGGAGTGAATTTTTCTGGAGTTCGTTTTTCGAAATCTCCTTCGGGTCTCAGATTATCCTCTGGCCTGACTTGTTTTGGTCTTTCGGCCGGAACAAACTCATCCTTTGGTCTCCTTTGGAATTCACCTTCCGGTTTAAGGTTATCTTCTGGCCGAACCTGCTTTCGCTTCTCAGCTGGCGTGAATTTCTCTGGTGTTCGCTTTTCGAATTCACCTTCGGGTCGCAGATTATCTTCCGGGCGTACTGGCTTCGGTCTTTCAGCAGGAACGAATTCGTCCTTCGGCTTTCTTTCAAACTCTCCTTCCGGTTTAAGGTTATCCTCTGGACGGAACTGCTTAGGTCGTTCTGCAGGTGTGAATTTCTCTGGTGTCCGTTTTTCAAATTCTCCCTCGGGCTTAAGATTGTCCTCATGGCGAACCTGTTTTGGTCTCTCTGCAGGAGTGAATTTTTCTGGAGATCGTCTTTCGAATTCTCCTTCGGGTCTCAGATTATCCTCTGGTCTCACTTGTTTTGGTCTTTCGGCCGGAACAAACTTATCCTTCGGTCTCCTTTCAAATTCGCCTTCAGGTTTAAGATTATCCTCCGGACGAACCTGTTTTGGCCTTTCGGCAGGAACGAATTCGTCTTTTGGTCTCCTTTCGAATTCACCTTCTGGTTTAAGGTTATCCTCTGGCCGAACCTGTTTTCGCCTTTCAGCTGGAGTAAATTTCTCTGGTGTTCGCTTTTCGAATTCTCCTTCCGGTCGCAGATTATCCTCCGGACGAACCTGTTTTGGTCTTTCAGCAGGTACAAATTTGTCTTTCGGCCTTCTTTCAAATTCTCCTTCCGGCTTGAGATTATCTTCTGGACGAACCTGTTTTGACCTTTCTGCTGGCGTGAATTTCTCTGGTGTCCGTTTTTCAAATTCACCCTCGGGCTTAAGATTGTCCTCATGGCGAACTTGTTTTGGCCTCTCTGCAGGAGTGAATTTTTCTGGAGATGGTCTTTCGAATTCCCCTTCGGGTCTCAGATTATCCTCTGGTTTCACTTGTTTTGGTCTTTCGGCTGGAACAAACTTATCCTTTGGTCTCCTTTCAAATTCGCCTTCAGGTTTAAGATTATCCTCTGGACGAACCTGTTTTGGCCTTTCGGCAGGAACAAATTTGTCTTTTGGTCTCCGTTCGAATTCACCTTCCGGTTTAAGGTTATCCTCTGGACGAACCTGTTTTGGCCTTTCGGCTGGCGTGAATTTCTCAGGTGTACGTTTTTCAAAATCACCTTCAGGCCGAAGATTATCTTCTGGTCTCACCTGTTTCGGTCTCTCAGCTGGAACAAATTGGTCTTTCGGCCTTCTTTCGAAATCTCCTTCTGGTTTAAGGTTATCCTCTGGACGGAATTGCTTAGGTCGTTCTGCTGGTGTGAATTTCTCTGGTGTCCGTTTTTCGAATTCACCCTCAGGGCGAAGATTGTCTTTATGGCGCACTTGTTTTGGCCTTTCAGCTGGAGTGAATTTCTCTGGTGTTCGCTTTTCGAATTCTCCTTCGGGTCGCAGATTATCCTCCGGACGAACCTGTTTTGGTCTTTCAGCTGGCACAAATTTGTCTTTCGGCCTTCTTTCAAATTCTCCTTCCGGTTTAAGATTATCTTCTGGACGAACCTGTTTTGGCCTTTCTGCTGGCGTGAATTTCTCTGGTGTCCGTTTTTCAAATTCACCCTCGGGCTTAAGATTGTCCTCATGGCGAACTTGTTTTGGCCTTTCAGCTGGCGTGAATTTCTCAGGAGTACGTTTTTCAAATGCACCTTCTGGCCGAAGATTATCTTCTGGTCGCACCTGTTTCGGTCTTTCGGCAGGAACAAACTTGTCATTTGGCCTCCTTTCGAATTCACCTTCCGGCTTAAGGTTATCCTCTGGCCGAACCTGTTTTGGCCTTTCAGCAGGAACGAATTTATCTTTAGGTCTTCTTTCAAACTCTCCTTCTGGTTTAAGGTTATCCTCTGGACGAACTTGTTTTGGCCTTTCTGCTGGTGTGAATTTCTCTGGTGTCCGTTTTTCGAACTCACCTTCAGGCCGAAGATTATCTTCTGGTCTCACCTGTTTTGGTCTTTCAGCAGGTACGAACTTATCTTTTGGCCTTCTTTCGAATTCACCCTCTGGTTTAAGGTTATCCTCTGGACGAACCTGCTTAGGTCGTTCTGCCGGAATAAACTTATCTTTTGGTCTTCTTTCAAATTCCCCTTCAGGTTTAAGATTATCCTCTGGACGAACCTGTTTTGGCCTTTCGGCTGGGGTGAATTTCTCGGGTGTCCGTTTTTCAAAATCTCCTTCAGGCCGGAGGTTATCCTCAGGGCGAACTTGTTTCGGTCTTTCAGCAGGAACGAATTTATCTTTAGGTATTCTTTCAAACTCCCCTTCTGGTTTAAGGTTATCCTCTGGACGAACCTGTTTTGGCCTCTCAGCTGGCGTGAATTTCTCGGGTGTCCGTTTTTCAAAATCTCCTTCAGGCCGGAGGTTATCTTCCGGGCGTACTTGTTTCGGTCTTTCTGCAGGAACGAATTTGTCTTTTGGCCTTCTTTCGAATTCACCTTCCGGTTTAAGGTTATCCTCAGGACGAACCTGTTTTGGCCTTTCAGCAGGAACGAATTTATCTTTAGGTATTCTTTCAAACTCCCCTTCTGGTTTAAGGTTATCCTCTGGTCGAACTTGCTTACGTCGTTCCGCCGGAATAAACTTATCTTTTGGTCTTCTCTCAAATTCGCCTTCAGGTTTCAGATTGTCTTCTGGTCGAACCTGCTTAGGTCTTTCAGCAGGAACAAATTCATCTTTTGGCCTTTTCTCGAATTCACCTTCAGGTTTAAGGTTGTCTTCGGGGCGTACCTGTTTTGGCCTTTCTGCTGGCGTAAACTTTTGTGGAGTACGTTTTTCAAACTCTCCTTCTAATTTTAAATTGTCCGTATGCCTTTTCTGTTCTGCTTTGGTTATTGTGGAAATATTTTTATAAACCTCTTTACTTGTGGTTTCGAAATAAATTTCTCCATCTTGTTTGGTCCATGTTCTTCTTCTAACTGGTTTTTCACGATCTGTAGTCTTCTGCGTGAAGTCAGCCATCGAAGAAGACTGAAAAATCATTTCACCCTCATTTATGAGGTTGTCCCGTCGTTTTGTTATTTCTACTTTGGTGGAAACGTTGTGATCTATGAATGCCGCCTTGTTACTAGTTTCACTGATGAATTCTGACGTACTAGTTGTCAGGTTATCCGGCTTCTTTTTCGGCTTTTCTCTTATAACTGGTGCATGCTTTGGATAATCAATGCGATTAATGGAAGATTCCTGAGAAAAAAAATGAAAAACAATCTTTAATTACATTAAATTAATAATTTTTTTGTTTGACTTATATTACTGAGTAAATTCTGGTTTATATTTATATCTTTCATAATATAGCTTTTTTAACACATTTTTTGTGTAAATTAACAATTGGTTTTAGGTAATCTTATTATCTATAAATAAAGTAAAACCTGATTCTAAACTTAATCCCTCCTACTTGAGTCTTTTAAAATCTTATAATAGGTTTGTCATTATTTGCGAATATGATCGTTAAATTTGAATAAGAGTTTATATAAGAAGATTAATATTTAATTATAGCGACATCTGTAAATCTCCAGGAGGAAAAGTTTATAATAGGTAGACACTAAATTTGATTGGCAAGAAACAGCGTTTTCAAGGACTTTTGAAAAATGTAAAATGACATTAAAAGAAACAGGATTGCAAATCAACGGAAGGAACATGGTCTATATGTCATTTAAAAAAAATCCATCTATTAAGGTAACTAACGTGATTTTTTTTATTTTCCAATCTATTTATTATTTAAAGCTGGGTGTAAGGGAGCCATACGAGTACACACTGTTAACCACCATGTACACGACAACTCGATTAGCCTCAAGGATAATGAAAATTTTTATGGTAACAAAGTGGCAGAAAATAAAAAATTATACAATGTTTCTAAAATATTATCGAAGGACACAATTGCAGGCATCTGTTCACTACAAAATAATAATGGAGGTGGAACATTACACCAACTTGTTGACGACTAGCACTTCTCCCGCTATTTGACTAAATCAGTGTTGCTACGGGATCAATAGTACCTGGTGTATGTAGTATAACTAATTGGACAAATGTTTTTCTTACAAATTATATTCTTAGCCTTGAAGTAGTATTGCCCTTTTCAAATGCTACACGTACTTATACATACATATATATATATATATATATATATATATATATATACCAAAAGAGAAATGATGACTCGGAAAACTTAATAGAAAATTATTCAGCACTAAACAACAGTTAGAAAAAATTGAAATGGCAGAGGGACAGTAACTAACGGGACAAAATTATGAAATTAGCTTTGTACAGAAATTCGTCTCACAGGATCATAGATCACGGAGTAAAAGAATACCGTAAGGCCTATCGTCGCCTGTGGTTCTAAATCTAAATCGTCTGAAAAAAGCTATTGATTACTTTTAATTGCTACTAGAAAGGTGATACTTACATCAATAGTTCCCTCCCCAACCGTCAAGTTATCAGTAAGCCTGCGTACTATTTGAGTTCTCTTTGTATCATGTTTTTTATATTCAGATTGAGATGTCGTTTCTGTTATGATTTCTCCTTCAAGCTTCGTCCAAGTGTTCCTTCTTATGAGTCGTGGCCTTTCAGTTACCTCACCAGTAAATACTTCCTTTGATGTTGTTATACCTAAAGATTTGTTCACTAGTTTTAGTAACATCACACAAGAAAAAATTAATTAAATCTGTAAAAATGCACATACCAACAAAGTCTCCTGATGGTTTCAAATTGTCTACTGGTTTTTTAGTTGGTGCTCTGTCTCCCTTCGTAGGCGCTCTAGGTTTCTCGGGTGTTTCGAAGTCCCCTTCTGGTCTCAGATTGTCCGGACGCTTAACTACCGGCATTCTTTCACCCGGACGATATTCCTGAGGTTTTGGCCTCTCGAATTCACCCTCTGGTCTCAAATTATCTTCAGGGCGTACTTGCTTAGGTCTTTCAGCTGGCACAAATTGATCTTTAGGCCTCTTTTCAAATTCTCCTTCTGGTCTTAAATTATCTTCAGGGCGTACTTGCTTAGGTCTTTCAGCTGGCACAAATTGGTCTTTTGGTCTTCTTTCAAATTCTCCTTCAGGTCTTAAATTATCAGATGGTTTTACTTGTTTAGGTCTTTCTGCTGGTAAGACCTTAGTTGGTTCTGGGCGTTCAAAGTCTCCTTCTGGTCTTAGATTGTCTGGACGCCTAACTACAGGCATTCTTTCTCCAGGACGGTATTCCTGAGGCTTCGGTCTGTCAAATTCTCCTTCTGGTCTCAAATTATCCTCAGGTCGTACTTGCTTTGGCCTTTCAGCAGGGGTGAACTGATCTTTTGGCCTCTTTTCAAATTCTCCTTCAGGCTTTAAGTTATCAGATGGTTTAACTTGTTTAGGTCTTTCGGCTGGCACAAACTGATCTTTTGGCCTCCTTTCAAATTCACCTTCAGGTCTTAAATTATCTTCAGGGCGTACTTGCCTGGGCCTTTCAGCTGGCACAAATTGGTCTTTTGGTCTTCTTTCAAACTCACCTTCAGGTTTCAAATTATCGGATGGTTTTATTTGTTTAGGTCTTTCACCAGGTAAAACCTTAGATGGTTCTGGGCGTTCGAAATCTCCTTCTGGCCTCAGATTGTCTGGCCGCTTTACAACTGGCATTCTTTCTCCTGGACGGTACTCCTGAGGCCTGGGCCTTTCGAATTCTCCTTCCGGCCTCAAATTATCCTCAGGTCGTACCTGCTTAGGCCGTTCAGCAGGCGTGAACTGATCTTTTGGCCTCCTTTCAAATTCTCCTTCAGGCTTCAAGTTATCAGATGGTTTAACTTGTTTAGGTCTTTCGGCTGGCACAAACTGATCTTTAGGCTTCCTTTCAAATTCACCTTCTGGTCTTAAATTATCTTCAGGGCGTACTTGCCTGGGTCTTTCAGCTGGCATAAATTGGTCTTTTGGTCTTCTTTCAAACTCACCTTCAGGTTTCAAATTATCGGATGGCTTTATTTGTTTAGGCCTTTCACCAGGTAAGACCTTAGTTGGTTCTGGGCGTTCGAAATCCCCTTCAGGTCTCAGATTGTCTGGCCGCTTTACAACTGGCATTCTTTCTCCTGGACGGTACTCCTGAGGCTTGGGCCTTTCGAATTCTCCTTCTGGCCTCAAATTATCCTCAGGTCGTACCTGCTTAGGCCGTTCAGCAGGCGTGAATTGATCTTTTGGCCTCCTTTCAAATTCTCCTTCAGGCTTCAAGTTATCAGATGGTTTAACTTGTTTAGGTCTTTCAGCAGGTATGACTTTAGTTGGTTCTGGACGTTCAAAATCTCCTTCCGGTTTCAAATTGTCTGGGTGCTTAACAATTGGGGCTCTTTCTCCAGGACGGTACGCCTCAGGTTTAGGTCTTTCAAAGTCACCTTCTGGTTTCAAATTATCAGGATGTCTTACAACAGGCGCGCGCTCTCCAGGTTTGTATGGTTCTGGTTCTGGTCTTTCGAATTTCCCTTCGGGTGCTAGATTGTCTTTAGGCTTCGTCACTGGAGCCCTTTCGCCTTTAGTTGGAACGAATTCAGTCCTCCTTTCCGGTTTGTAATCACCTTCCAAATGTAAGTGGTCCTCCACCCTGAAACTAAAATGAATATGGTACGTGACTTACAACGATTTAAGGATTTTTTTTTTTAAGATTACTATAAAACTGTTTGTGGGTACATCTAATATCGATGCTGATATATATATATATATATATATATATATATATATATATATATATATATATATATATATATAAATATATTTTATAGTAGATATATTCCCTATTATGATTACAACAAAAAAGGTCAAACTCACTTCCTTGGTTTTGGTAAGGGTTCTCTCTTGGGGAACTCCTCCTGATAGGCTGTAACAGCTTGGAGAGGTTCTCCAGGCAATTCCAGCTCCGTATGGAGTCTCCTCAAAGGTGGTCGCTCCACTTGCTCCGGCTTGTATGGTGGATAGCTGTCCTTGGTCTGCGTGTGACTCTCCAGAGGACCCTCCGGCAACGCTAGCGGGCTCGGTTCCGTCACTGTGTGCCGACATCTGTGCCTCCTGTTATTAAAAAAAAATTATTTTTTTAAGATTGGAGTAAATTTTTAGAATGAATGAAAAATATGTCGGTTCAGTGTTGAAGATCACGAGGATAACATTTTCTGCTCGTGTTGTTAATTTATTATATTCATATTCCTGGGCAGAACTGATTATTAGGGAGTGATCGAACCATAGTATGGGGAGTCCTTCCATATTTTCCCCGAAGGACCAGGTTTTTCCTCATCTTTTACTTCCCACTAAAATCACTTTAAGTATATTATATATAGAACGGGCTTTTTAATGAAACCAATAATTTAAACATGTATATTATATTAAAATATGGATAAACACTAAATATCTGGTGCCACCCCCCCCCCCATAAAAAATTATATAACACCAGGAAAACTATGTTTGTTCTTATAAAAGGGAATCCTATAAAAAAATTAAATATGTTCTGTTTTAAAGAAGAATGTACAAGAATTATAATCATAATATTTCCATTTATTTTTTGTATAATTCACCGAATCGCTCCATAAGAAATGATCGCTTTACTATCATTGATTATCAATGTAAAAATTACCATTTTTTTTGTTTTCACTCGATTTTATAAAAAATAAAAAAAATCTTGGAATTACCAATGTGATTAGTTATTATTAACAGTTAATAATAATAAAAAAATTGAAATTTATATAATCGCTTGTGAATAATTATGGGTATGCAATATATATTTATACACTATGTAAAATATCTTGGACCCCTGAAATTTCCATGAAGATCCTTTAAGAAATCCGTTTTTGAATACGGATGGGTGATTATAATATACTTGCATTAACTGGACGTGCTTACTCACTTTCGTTCTCGGTACAAAATTAAGTTCGAGGACTTTTCCTTGGTGGCCCAAACGGATGATGGAGGCAAGGCAGCTCCGAAAGTAGAATAGATTCCGAGACAAACGGAATGGCAACTGAGAGGGAGTTAGTGTTTGTGCCTGTCGTCGCCTAGGTCCTCGCATTTCTAGGCCAATTGATTGACCCAACTAACTTTAACTAGCCCCTTCCATGTTTAGACAACTACAAGATTATTTATAATATTATTATATTTATTGTTTATATTATTATATGATTATTTATATTCGAAACACCTGTTTCTTTAGGATGCCTACAGTCTTTGTACAAAAGAGCAGTTTATTGCTTCAAATAATAGAACTACGATTTTCCTGTATCTTCTAAATTCCAAAACAGATGCCCTCTAATCAGTTATAATTAATAGCTCATATCCATCAGAGGTAATGGATGAATTAATATAAATTTTCCTCATTTAAGTATAAAGATATTTTTTTTTTATATAATGTCATGTGCTTTTATCTATTTTTTTTCTCAGCTTAGTTCTTGTAATTTTAGATTTTTATTTTCACTTCCTCACCAAATACCACAGAAAAACAGACCATACATTGGTATAGCTTTGATTTTTTTTTCTTTAAAATTATTTCCCACAGAATAATTTTATATGTTGTTGTCTATTTATATATTATTTTTATGATTCTCTGTATATAATTTCGCCCTTTTTAATGTGGCGATACAGATATGAACAATACAACAATTCTTTTTATGTTTCAACAACACTATTATTAGTCAGTACACTTTTTTAAATTTTGTTCTCATTAAAAGGAAGAGAATCTAAAAAGAGTCCAAAAAGTACTATTTTAATTATTTATATTATTAAAAGGGCATTAAAGGAACAAAACATTGGGCATCGGATAGGTCTAAAAGTATTGTCGATTCTCCTTAGATTCTTTCTAATTCAATCTTAGACGCATATAATAGGCTTATGATAAGGATACGAGCAATCGTAAATGATGTGAGCTCTTGTATTATAAACAAAAAAAAAATATTCCATTTACATTTTTAATCTCCTCTACAAGCTCAGCAGGGTAGCCAAGATAAAGTCTTCTGGATAATTTTCTGTCGCTTATAAAATGTATATAGCGTGTTAAATACATTTTTGTTGGTGATATAGGAATCATTAGAGAAATCTTTAAGTTCAAATATTTATAATTTCCATTTCGTTTTAAGGAACAGACACTTCATCTTCTGCCTCAAGTGTGGTGTTAAAATTGTTGAGGTGATTTTTTTTCCTCAGCAAAAAGAGGAAAGAGCAGAGAAAAGAGGTTGTTAAATGGTTGTAAATATTATTGATTGGTCATCACACAGCCAAGAAACTGTTAAGAAGAAAATCTTCTCTAATGGGAAATGCAAATCCTACGCTTCTCGACGATTCATGCTGATCCATCAAACCCGAGGTGACATCGCCTCCCTTAACCAGTCTACGCCTTATGTATCGAGAAATGTATTGAAGGACGCAGGTGGGGGACGACTGACTCAGATGCCGAGTGTTTTCCTAATAAGGAGAGGTCTCCCACTTTCTCGTAAGAACAGTCGGTTACGCCATGCTTCTACTGTCTCCTTCTGAGAGCGAAGGCTAATTCGAAAGTCGGCAACTGATATATCCCTTTAAATCAGCCTTTAAGTAATTAAAAGCTAAACCCAACCTTGCAAAAAGGTTTTACGAAAATATGACGTCTGCGACCTATTTCTTGCAATTTTTGGAATTGAAAAGCACGTCAGTCGAACAAAATCTGAACAAGTAGCACACTCGATTTTTTAAAGATCGAAACCTCTTGTATGAAGTATTTTAGCCCCTCGGCAATTAATTTTGTACACATCTGTTATTCATAAGGGACCTGGTACCCGAATAAGTGTGTATGACTCCTGTTCGATCACTGGAAAAATTAAGGGATTTGGCTACTGAAAGAAGAATAAAAAGAAGTAGACGCCCTAGTCAGACGTCTAGCAAGGGCATGTGAAGAACTGGAGGAAGAAATGTCATCTGAAAGATATCCTGGAATTGTGGAAGGAATTAACTAAACAATAACCCAACACGCTTCTCATAAAACGAAAAATATACCATATGATTATATATTATCAAAAAGATAAGAAAATAATTCTAAAAATTCACTATTGATATTTTCTTTTATTCTATATTTCTTTACTCCCGAAATGCGACAAATAGCATTCGAACGAATCAACCGACACAAGAATAATAATTCTGTGTTCATGTTGTTTAGATGAGAATGGAATATAAATGATAGTAGGCAGTTCTGAAGTACTTGTTGAAATGTCAGTACGTTTTTTTTAATTTTTATTTGAAGAGAAAAGATATGCCCCCGGCCGGGATTCGAACCCGGGTCATCTGTCTCTCATGTTGACAGTACTCTACCAATTAAGCTACCGGATTCGCTTACCAGCCCTCTACGTTTTCATTGAATAGAAAAATAATTTTAACAACATCGTATTATATTTATATTAAACAAAGCCTCAATAGAAGTAAAAATAATTTGATAATATTCTTAGAAAAGAAATTTTTTTTTATCGATTAATTAATACATTTTATTTTTAATATGGAAATATTTATACTGTAAAGCAATTAATTGCACTAGGGGGGGATTTCATTTTAATATACGTTAATAAAATAAGCTTAAAAAAGTTTTTTTTCCTTGAACTTCGACTTGAATAAAATATTACATTCTTGGTCTTGCATTCATTTGTTGTTATTAGTTTATTTATTCTCTCTAATTGCTTACAATTTTATTGCGATTTGTACTTTTTATTATAATTTTTATTTATTCTTTTGGCACTTTATAAATACTTTATGATTTTTATTATGTAGGATAAAATATATGTAGAATATGTATCTTCTGGCCAGATACATATTATGTTTCTTTTCCGTTCGTGTTTGTTATTCTAGATGGACTTAGTCTAAGAATAAAGTTATTATTCTATTCTGTATATACTATGTTTATTTTTTTTTTACTGTTTCCAAGGAGAAGGAATTCATGAATGCAGCCGAGGTATAGTTGAGACATAGACGAGAGCCCTTTACGGCCTGTTTTGTGACGGGGTTGTTACACAATAAAGGAAAGAGTCGCTTTCAGGATAGGTCAAGAGAAGTGTTTGTATCAGTATGCTCGGGCGTTAGTCGAATCGTCCTGTTACGCTGTGTATTCAATATTTATTCGATATTGCCATCAATGTTATTAATCAAGCTGATAAAATTTATACAGTAACCAATCTTTACAATTACAACTCAATTAAAATTCCATCAGCGTAAACAAGAATCTCCTTATGACGCTTCATGTGAGCGTGCTTCCGCTATCTATAAGCGGCGCTGCCTCTATTGGATATGCGTTAGGCGTAGCGTTGCGTTAATTACTAACAAATAGTACGCGGAATAATACCCTAACTAGGAATATGGATAATTCAATTTACCAGATTAAAATTTAAATAAATTGAATTCAAGAAATACAAGCTTGGTGGAAAGAAAATTAACAATTTTTTCCATATAATTTTTTGAAATGATAAGTGGTCAAGTCATAAATTAAACAAAAAAAAAATACATATACATATACATATACATATATATATATATATATATATATATATATATATATATATATATATATATATATATATAGATGAAATTTTTTCCCGTTTCTAATTAATTATGACGTTTTAATAAAAACTAAACCTAAACCTAGTTCTAATTAAACCTAAAAAAAACATAAACGGAAAGTATTTTTTTGTATAAGCATCCGACCATCAGCATACGTACATGTATGTATATATACTATCCTGCGTGATAACATCACAAATATAGATAAAGTGATAACTTTTATTAAACATAATAACATGTTCAGTAGCATATAATAATAACATGTGAAGTGGAAATAAATTTTGAACCAAAAGAGAGAAGACGCTGATGTGCGTCTATAAACAATAAAACCCTATATACACAGCCGGAATTATAAAGATTTGTATAGATGAATATATAAGTATATATATGGGTGATTCTATTATAATTGTTACTTTTTTTATTAAATTCTATAAATAAACTTTTTCTATTTTTTTAATGTATATTATTACTCTATTGTATTGTAAAATCGAAAATACCAGACGTTTATACCTACTACAACTTCAAAATATCGAGAATGTCAATCAAATTTTCCGTGCCTCGCTAATGACTCATTCAAATCTGGTAAACATTCTTCAAAAAAATTATTAAATTTATTTATTAACCGAAGATTAACATTTATGGATTATTTAGTTGAGATCTTTTGTTAAATAAATAATAAATTCAAGAAAATTGTAAATTCTAGAAATCTACATGACACGATACTGGAATTTATGAGATAAAATGTAAGATTTCTGTGTATAAAGTTATGTATTATGTATTACATATTATGAACATGTTGAAACATGTTCATGAGGATCATATCGATACAAACATTTTATAAATAGATTGTTAATAGATGATATCATCCAGGAACAATATCGTTGAGCAATATGTTAGTATTTATAATCCGCTCATTCACCCTTTGGGTTCTGAGATCTGTAAACACTGTTTCCAAAAATTAGCTAATCATGTGTGGATACGAGAAAAACCAGGCTGTTGAACGTGATGTTGGCAGCAAAACTCGCTGGCATTATCTCTCAAAACAAACGCTGTTACAAGTACTACACAACCTTTTAGAAAGACTGTACCAACGGCAATTCTTGTTTTTTTTTAAACTAGAAAATTTGATATGAATTGAACAAAAAATAAAATAAATAAATAATTTAACGTAAAATTAAAATGGAAAATTTTGCCACTTAGAATTCACTTTCACTGAGCTATGATGCCATGACCCCAATAAACTGGATAATAGATCACGACTGTCCGCTATTGTTTCTAAATATAATAATTATACCTAATAGATCACCCATTGTTTGTAAATTTACCAAACTATTATTAAAAAATAAGTAAAATGTTCTAAATTCAAGAGATGCATTTACAGCTCTATTATTGGCAGAGTTACCGAGTGAAACAGGTTGTGTTACTAAAACATGAGACTGACGTATCGAGTTTCGCTAATTTTTTCTACTCACAAGACAAGATTTAGGATATGGTATCTCTGATTTCCTTAAAATTATTTTTTTGTTATAGTTTCGAAAAATAGTTAACATTTATTCTCAGCAATGTCTCAAGGAAACGAGGAAATGATATAACTTCAATAATTTTGTTTATATTTTTTTTTACAATTGCTCTACATGGATCTCAAAGTCCTTATATACCAGACAATGTTTTTGTGTGTAAATCGAGAATGTTAAATATCTCAGATTTTGTTAAATTAATTCAAATGTAGAAAAACCAAATACGCTTTGCTTCATACAATTTATCAAAAAATAAAAATTTTAGTAAAATGAAAATAAAAATTTTTTAGACCATAAATATTTTTAGAAATTTTAATTATGGAGTTAATAATAATAATAATTATTAATTATTACCAGATTAATAATAAAGGTTTATTTTATTTAACTGTTTGCATACATTTATTATATATATTTATAGAAAATTGATTTTTTTCTCTCTATTAAAAAAAAAAAGTGTTGTTACGATATTTAAAAAAAATGCAGATTATATTAAATGAATTTGAAGTTAGAAAAATTTACAAAAACCAAAATACGCTTCCTGCAATTTATGCCGAAAATAAATTTCGTGAATTTGTAGAAAAACGAAAGTCAAATTTTTATATCCCGAAGTATTTTTATTAATTTATTATGAATTATGAATTTAATAATTTATAATCATGATGGATAATATTGCTTTATGTTATTTAAATTACTTTTGTAAGGTAATGTATATTTTTCTCTCTATTAAAAAACGTAAAAAATAAAAAATGTGTTCTTATAATTTTATAGAGCTATCAGAAAGAATAATAATGCCCTTTAAATTTTGGAGATCGTCTACAAATATTTTTAATAATTAATTTCACTGACTTATTAATAAATACAGTCATAATTAATCATGAAATTACCTATGTAATTTCGCAATTGAATTTTTAAATAAATAATTTAATTTTCTATAAAATTTGGTGAATAAATACAATTATTATTATAAAAAAGTTACATAAAAGCTATACCAAGTCATAAATTTCAGTTGCTGCATAGCTTTTCATTTATAACTAATTAAAATTCTAACCACGTTAAATATTTATTTAATCATTTTTTCGGGTCAAGGATATGACTAAGGGAGTGTACATAATTATTTAATTAACTGTTAACGCATTTATAGAACGATTTAGTGTATTTCTGAAATCACAAGCAGCATTATAAATAATTTATAAATATTTATATTTATGTAAGACGTATTTAAGTCTCTGAACGATTACTAGTCTGTAGATTACTTGCATATTTATTAGTTTAAAAAAAAAATGGAATATTAGACTATATAAAAAAAGAATTTGGAATAGAACATAAATATGTAAATATAAATATAAATCCTGATATTAAAAAAAAAAATTCATTCATGGCTTGTTTCAGACACATTTCTTCCTCAAAAGCCTCATTGAGCTGAATTCAGATGACCTTCAGTTCATCAAGATTGTTCATACAAGGTCTTCATTATCCTTGTTCAACCTATTATACCGTCTTCAAGACTTCTGTTTTATTCCTAAAATCATTTCAACAATCTATTGATAATATCTCGAGTATATATCATATATTTATTTATTTTTGGCAGGGAATGTAACTTACGCGAGTCAAAGAGTTTTTGTCTAACTGCAGTTCTTTTAAAAAAATAACTTTTTGAGACAACATTGAGGCACACAAGTTCAATATTGTATATATTATTTATATATTTATATATATATATATATATATATATATATATATATATACACACACATATATATAAATACATACATATATAGACACACACACAACCAGTTACTGTTGCAACTCTAACATTATGTATTATTACTTTCGTATTTTCTTTTCCAAGTTAAAAACGATTTTTTTTTTTTTTTACGTTATTAAAAATAGAGTGGTTGACTACAGGTATAAACTGTTTTCCCCATACCAAATAGATTAGCAATTTAAATAAGGTTGTAAACGGTCTAACATGAGAGATATTTACGCCATGTACAGAAGTATATTTAGAAATGACAGCGGTAATAAGAATTGTCTCGGTTGCAAAATACTTGATAAATCAATGCAGAGATCGAGTGTCGTCATCTTGCTGTTTCTTCAGTTTCAATAATTATTTTGCACATTTAAATGTTTACTTATGAAGATGTGTAAGAGTATAATTAATAAAGTTTTATAAATTTATTAATATAAATTAGAAAAAATATAAACTTTAATAATTCAAAACCAAAAATACTATGACGTCTAACATGAAGCAAAATCAAATTTATTTCAAGTATGTATTGGATTAATAAAAAATGTTTAAGTAAGATTTTAATAGCTTTATAATTATAAATAAATACTTTAACAGAACTACATACACTAGAACGTAATAAAAAATTAAAGAAACTTGACACTATATATTTTTAGAATTTCAATTTTTTACTGCATTATTTTACGCAAAAATTCGTATTGCTATAAATTCTATTTGTTATTTTTAGCAGGATATATTATTTAAAAAACAATTGAAGGGTAAATTTAATTTATTCAGCAATACAACCTTTTGTAGTTTCGACTGTATATAGTTTTTTTTTTTTAAGCTGATGGTTGATCGCATATATAAAAAAAACATAACTTTTTTTTTTTTTTTACTGAGGTTTAGTAAGAACTATGTTTAATATGATAATTAGAAAAACAGTTTATATTTTTGTAATTATCACATTAAACACGGTACTTCTTAAACCTTCCAAAATAACCAGAAACGTAAAATATTGGTTTTTTTATATGCAATCGAACAAAAAAAACTATATACAGCCGAAATTAAAAAAAAAAAGTATAGCTGAATAAATTAGATTTAACCTTCAATTCTTTTTAAAAATAGTCCCAGCTAAAACTAACTAGAAACTACAACTATTTTATGCATATTATAACCATTAAGTATATATATATATATCTTATATATAAGATCTTTAACATATCAATTTTGATTTTTTTGCTTTTTTTTTTAAGATTATGGATATGCTAAATATAATATTAAGGCAAGTATCAATTGCTTATAGAATGATAGTAGTATAAGGATTCCATTTTCCGAAATACATTTTTATTTTTCTGTTAATATTCTTGATAAAGTACGTTAAATACAGTGTATGATAACTGAAAAATCAATACACAATAATTAATTACTGACCAAGAGCAAGTAGTATTACAGTATGGTCTGCCCAGGTCTTCTAGTACAATCGATGTGTATTCCAGCTAGCTTTACTTCCTATAGATTGCTGGGATCCTGATACCCCACCTGCCAACTGTGGCTGATTGATTGACAGACAGCCAGAGAGAGAGAGAGAAATTAAATACTTTATTTTCCATTCATTTCCTTTTTAAATTAAAAATAATATGTGTATAATAAAGAGAGAGAAAGAAGAAAGGGAAGAAGAGTGGGTGGAGAGGGAAAAATAGAGAGCAAGAGAGATCTAATGAGTTGTTAAAAGAGATATTTGTTTATAAATATCGAGCACAAACGCCAAAAATATAAATTAAAAAAAAAATTTTTTATAACCAAAACTTTAAGAATTATCTTTTTTTCCGAAATTAACGCATATGTAATTAAGTTATTAGGTGTTTTAATGGTACAGTTTGAAAAAAAAATCGTAATCAACAGTTTATTTGAATAATCACTAGTCAGCAATTTTTTTTCCAGGGTTAAAATAGAATTTATTATTGAGAATTAAAAGTTATTGAATTTTATATATAATAATGTAACAATAATTAATAATAATTTAATGAATTATTGAGTATTAATTGAATTGAAATTCAATTTAAATGTAACTAAATCATTAGAACTATTCATTTTACATTTTATCTTGTATTAATTAATTTATATCATATATATTATAAGAGTTATCAAATTTCAATTTTCCCTTGTACGAACGCTAAACACGTAAATAATAGTCCAATTCGATTCTTCAAATTTTTGTGGGTCAATTGATTTATTTAATAAACGCTGTTGTCAGAGCCAGTTAATAATGTCTGATGCGAGCAATTAAACAATTTAGGATTTCATTGGGAGCAAAGTGGTAAGGAATTTTTTCATTTAGATATTAACGATTTTTTGTAGTAGTAGCAAGAAGTAATAAATATACCGGTTATAGTTGTTATTTTAAATTTGTAATTTATATATTTTTTAAAAAAAATAATTTATTGATATTTACAACTGTAATTATATTACATCAAGTAAATCTGCAGTATGAACAAAGGACATGAAAAAAAAAACGCCTCGGAGGGTTATCAGGAATATTATGGGAAGCAAGTTGAGAGACTAGTGGATTCAAGTGTGTATGGAGTTTTCATGGAGGGATAGGTATCTAGTTTGGGCCAAATCAGCAACATATGGGATATTATGATCATGATAGATGAGTTTGTGACATAATAAGTAGCATTGAGGATTTTCCGAAGGATTTTGGATAGTAAGGATTGGGTACGAGATGAATTGGATGGTTTAGTAGAGCCCCAAAGCTCAACTCCGTATGTCCAAATAGGTCTGATAACTGTCATGTAAATGAGTCTTTTGTAATTAATTGGGAGCTTTTAACGTTTGTCCAGTAAATGTTGAAGTAGGCGAAAACGTCGAGCAGTTTCTTGTCTTTTCAGACTTGTATGAGGATTCCCAGTGAGACGTTTGTCCAGACGGAGTCCTAGGTAACGTATTTGTTCGACAGAGATCAGTGGAATGTTATTAAAGGATACAGTAGGGAATAATTTATATAATTTGAAATAATTAAATTAATTAATTAATTAAAAATTATAGGTGTAAATAAAAAAAAGTATTATTAAAAATATTATATATATATATATATATATATAGATAGATAGATAGATAGATATATATATATATATATATATATATATATATATATATATATATATAGAGAGAGAGAGAGAGAGAGATAGATAGATAGATAGATATAAAGAGAGAGAGAGAGAGAGAGAGAGAGAGAGTGAGAGAGAGAGAGAGAGAGAGAGAGAATGAGAAAATGAAATAGCTCTGAGCTCCTACAAATTGTTGTTCTCCTGATACTCGAGAATCGCGGAGCAACACGCTCCACATCTCTTCCATTCCATTCTCATTTCTACCATTTTTTCCTGTTATTACATACATTAGATCTTTCCTTTTTTTAAATTCCTAATTATCTTATTATTACCTATAACTAGTCTCTTAAGCTTTTTTAGACTGTTTTTAAACTATACCCTAACTACTTAGCATACAGGTGAGCTAATAATCAATTCAACTATGTAAAATTAATCTCATTCATTAACCATTTTAGTTTAACCAATACTATTACAACCCAAGAAGGATCTCGGGTTCAGTACATGGTAAAGTACTGATTCCAGGACAACGGTTGTGCAGGGAGGTGATTTATCCGAGACCACTCTCAATCGCCAGGATTTCCCCCACAAGGATACTCATAGATGCTGTGTGAGCCCCGGTAGGTTCTATATATCCCACAGTGCCTTTCCCTGACTCAAAAGATTAAATAATTTATCTGCAACAGACAGATTTGAACCTGGAATATTCAGATAGCAATTAAACATTCTACACCCTGAAATACCTTGCTCCCAACCAACCTTTATAGTGCTGACCATAATTATCGGTTTATATTATTATTAAAAGATCATCTCATGTACACTATACTATTATATATATATATATATATATATATATATATATATATATATATATATATCATGTGTTGTGTTCTTTTCGGAACGAATAATACATGCACGTTCACAGTAAAAATAAAATAAAATAAGGGTTTAAATAAAAACAAATAAATACCTAAGCAACATGTTATTTTATGTTGTTGTTTTTTTATTGAAGTAATTCTCAATTAATATTAATTAAAATTTGTCGTATAGGAAAAAGTTGTTTGAAACCTCTCAACTTCCAATCGACAAACTTCTAATATTTAAATCATACCAGTGGTAGTACACTAGATGTGTTTTATTTTCTATTAATTTTTCATTTATTGTTGAATCCATTTCAATGCATTATGAGGTATGAGATTATAAGAATTATCAATTTCTTTAATTCTTAATAAAAAAAAAAACTTATTATTTTGAAAATGGCAAACATTTACTATATATAAATAAAAATAAATGAGTCTTATGTTCAAAGCTTAGGAATATAAAAAATAGTTAAATTCATGTTTAAAATTTAAATATTTTGAATTCATTGATGTTTCCAGCGACTTTATTTCACTGATCAGCATAAACTATATATATTTTTTTATTATTTATGTACCTTTTTAATTAGTCATAAGATAGATATAAATAAACCAGCTTTATTGAGGACAAGGTCCAGCCTAGCCTGTAAGAAAGCCGGTGACAGCGTAGGTGGTTAGTGAAGCAGTAACCTATATGACCTCCAAACATATTAACACTAACTGCCTTCTTCTCATCTCCGGTATATAATGTTATATATAACATAATATCTCGTATATATGTTATTAAACATAGGCTTAAAACAAAATTTAATAATAATTTTTATGACTGACTTTAATTAGCTAGTGATTATATACTACAAACATATAAAAATGGGTTGTGCTATACTTAAGAAAGTTTTCTTCAGGGAGCAGAATTTAGAAAGTGGTAAATTTATTGCAAAATGTGATTATTGAATTAAATAAAAAATACATATGTGTCTGCTTTTTAACGTTTTTCATCTTAAATCCTGTATATTATATCTTCCATGAAAAATATAATGGAGTATATATTAAGTATTTATTTTCTTCCCTTTCATCCCTGTGTCGACTCTGAGATCGGTAAACACTGATACAAAACATTATCTATCCATCCATGGATAGGAGAAAACCCAGATTGTTGAATGTGATGGTGGATGCAAAATTCGCTAGTATTATCTTCGCACTTATATTTAACATCTTATATTAAATGTTACATCTTAATTCTGTCAGAAAAATATTTAATATTATGATGCTATAGATCTTAGGGAAAAATTGATTAGTTATCCATTTTTTTTTTTACTAGCTCTTCCGGAAGGAATAAAATAATAAAAGTTTGCTTAAAAAATAAAAATAAAATGCTGTAAACTTTGCTGTAATTTTAGTTTATACATTATTTATTTTATTATAAAAATCTGTCGCACTACAACTCTTAAAGGGTATTTGGCTCAGTATATGGTAGACTGAACTGTTTATAAGCCAACTCTTATGCAGGGAGGCGAGTTGACCGAGATCACTCTCACCCACCAAGTTTTTCATAAATTACGGGTTCTCAATTTATAATGGCAGGGTGAGCCACAGGAGAGTTTGAAGATTAAACAATTTATCTGCCACAGCTGGATTTTAACTCGGGGGCATCAGCACAGCAACTCACTGATCTACCCCACTCCTAGTGTACAGAAATGATTATATTTATTTCAAAGTGGGATTTATTTAATGGGAAGGGTTGTGTTTTCCCCCTATTAAGGGTACCCACTTTATAGAGGCTGGATAAGCACCCAGGATTTTCTCCAGGCTGGAGGGTCTTCAGAACCTTTAGGTTTGATCTTTAATCGACTTATAAAAGATTAAACAATTTTTCTGTCAACCGGATTCGTATCCGGGACCTTCAACTCAGATATATAAGAGTAATTATATATAGAGTATATAAGTACATAAAAAAGAAACCTGTACCACTAAACCCGTGAAGGGTCAGGGATTCAGTACGAGGTAGAGACTGTACTGTTTCATGGACAACGGTTCTGCAAGGAGGTGACTTGTCCTAGGTCTCGCTCAACTGCCAGATTTTCCCCCCATATTTTAGTTACCCTATTTTTATAATATTTTATAGAGGCTGGGTGAGCCCCAGGAGGGTCCTAGATCCTACATGACCCATCTCCAGCTGCAAACTAAATAAAAGTACTACCTTTTATTTGAACCAGGATTTCCGACATGGCAAATCAGTGCTCTACCACTAAGTCACTTATCCACTTTTAAAACCCCGTTATTCAAACTCCTACAGGAAATTCCGCCAAACACTTGCTAAAAATGGTAACATGCTATAAGACATCTGATTCATCATGTAGGTTACGTTTGGTGATGCGCATCTATACCATTTTTGGTTTCATTTATTTGCTTTTTCGCATGGTGATTTTCAAGAAGAATGGAAGGGAAGAACAGAAGAGACCGAGTGCGAAACGTAACAATACGGTCAAATGTGGGACTTCGGCCAGCTGGGGATATTATCGAGGAGCATCAGCTGAGATGGCGCAGTCGTGTTTCCAGAACGGCGAAAGACAGAAGGCCGTATATGAGACAAAGGTGGAAGGTATGAGACAGAAAGGAAGACTTGGGAAGGCGCAATCCAGGAGGCCTTTGACAGAAGAGGTTTGGAATGGAGAAGGAGCAGACGATTGGCACAGGAGAGGGATTCATGGATCAGGCTCTATAGAAAGGATCCTCACACCGTTGGCGGTAGAAGAGGAGAAGACTAAATAAAGTATATACTTGTGTATATTTTAAAAACATCTTCCTTATCCACTTTTAAAACCCCGTTATTCAAACTCCTACAGGAAATTCCGCCAAACGCTAGCTAAAAATGGTAACATGCTATAAGACATCTGATTCATCATGTAGGTTTGGTTTGATGATGCGCATCGATACCATTTTTGGATTCATTCATTTTTTTTTTTCGCATGGTAAATTTCAAGAATTTTTTTATTTGTATTTATTTTTTTGTTGAGGATTTTTATACACCGATTCATCAACAATTCTATTATACTTCTATACAACTAAATAAGTTGTTTATTTCTAGCCGAAGTTTATTAGGCATAATTTATTTACTTGATGTGCTGTAAACAATAATTTTAGTGACTATTTCTGTTAAATAGATACTATATTTTTTCTCTTTTTTTAGTTATTTATAATTATTTCTTTTTTTGTCAATTAAATATTTTTTATTTTACAAATCAAAGTCGGCTCGAATGATTCAAGGACGGCAGGTAAATAAATGTTTCTTTTATTTTTCATTGGAGTTAGGATGGCTCATGCTTAAAAGTACAAGCTCTGCGATAAAATAACACGAGCAATAAAAAGATTAAAGATCAACTTGGATTTGCGAGACTATAAAATAGTCTATTATCGTTATCCGAAACGCATTAATTATTTTTTGTATTGTTTCTTATTTTCTTTAAATTATTTTGATTTTTTCATGGTTGTTTTGACAAACAATGATAAATGTTTTAATTTTTTTTTATTAAAAATATTTTCAAAAAATTTCAAGAGGCAGAAAATGAGTTTTTGTTTGTGAGGTTTCCATTACAAAAATTTTAATTTAGGTAAAACACCGACGTCGACTGAAGGGTCAGTTAGGGTTTGCATATTTCTTGAGAAGGCGTAGGTAGCTAGCGGAATTAGCTGAGATATAATTAATTAAAGATTAAGTAATTATATATACTCGTATATATATATATATATATATATATATATATATATATATACACACACACATAAGAAAACGACTATTAAAGTTTTATGGGCATATTAATAGCCTTCCCCACGCAAGAATCAATGTTACGATTGTTAATTATATACAAAAAGTCAAGTCAACCACACCATGGATTAGACAAGTAAAAACAGATTTAGAAAAAGCGATGAGTACTACCAGTTTCTCTACTTGTCATACTCATGTCATTATGTATCACTCAGCCTATTTTCTTGTGTTATTGTAATACAGTTGTAAATATCAATAAATAAATACAAATAAAAAGCGAAAATTGAACCTACTTATTGACTAAACAAATGTTTGGAAACACGGTAGAAAAGTGAATAGTAATGTCAGAGAAGGAATCGTTGAAGAAATAAGGAAAACAAGTAGAGAGGAGATAAAAAGAACACAGAGGAAAGATGAAGGAATGTAAAAATCGATGTTAGAATGTTTTGCTGGCTCCACAACCAATAAATAAATAATAAATATAATATACCTAAGAGAATGGTAGAACACAAGGTAAGGGTGTTAAGAATATAGGCATTTCTTCTTTTCTGAGCATTGGGCTTAGGCTTTTGTTGGAAGTTAAAATGAAGACATCCCTGCTTGGAAGATGGAAGAGTGTCTACTAAGATCGAAAGTGACTCTTAAAAAAAGATTCATTAATCTTTTAAGCCCCATGTCGTGCTCAGTAAACGGTACTCCATACACTAAGAGGTAAGGATGAGGAGAATAGACATCTTTGGAGCTGTTTGAGAATAGATGTGGACCTTCTGATGATCAGGAAAATATTGTTGCTTCATATTCAGTTTCGTTCTAAGCTAACTTTTGCTCCTGATAATAATTGTAGCATGTTCTAGCTAGTAGATTGTCGTATACTTATCTTGTTAAGACTAAATAATACATCAAACGGAAAAGGAAAAGTGCTGACAGTCGACTAATGTATTTAATTGCGTAAGAACCGTGTCGGGATTGAGTACTTATTAAGTATCTCTTTTTTTGTTTCACTAAAGTGTTTTAAATGTTATTTGTTTAAAATGACATGTTAATTGTAATACAAAAAAAAATGAACTGAGGTGACATGAACGAATTCCACTCTCCTAATCATGTCATTAGTAAACTGTTTTTTTTTTAATGATTATTCCATCTATTGCTGAACGAATGAATGAAAAAATATAATTCATTTGACCGTCTGTTATGCTGTCATATTATCTGGATAATGAGTAGTTAAATATCTTGGCATAATGCTTCTTGATTGGGCCTATTTCGTGAATTTATTTTTAGGAAGCGGGGTAGCTCAGTGGCTCAGTACCTCAACTCGCTGAGTTGCTGTGCCGAATGTCTCGATTCAAATCCGGCTGTGGGGATAATTTATTTAATCTGTTATAATCCGGGGACGAATCTTTTGGGATCTAGAGACCCTCCAAGGGCTCACCCAGCCTCTTTAAAACGAGTACCCAAAATAATGGGGAAACTCGATGGTACGGTCTCAACCACGTACTGAACCCAAGACTCTTCTTGGATCCTAGTGGCACAGGTTTTTTTCTAAACCTAATTCTAATAAAATATATATAAGTAAAGATAAATGATTATAAATTCTGGCAATAATCCTTCGGTAAGCAAGGCATTAATAATCGATACCGGTTTAGAACTTAGTGTTTAATTGCCTGAGTGTGGCCTTACAACTTTGCTATAAAAATACAGTTTTTTTAAATATTTTTTATATTATTTTCATCTCGAATTTTAAATCTGTATTTGAGAGATTTCCGTAGTAAATGTGAGGCTAAACATTTTAAAAAAGGCTAGCTTGTGAAAATTCACTATTGTGTAGGCGTAACGATAAGTCTCGATTTCCATTTTAAGGAACCTGCTTTGGTTTTTCTTCCTCTTTTGACAAACCTACGCGATCCTGGTTTTATAGTTTGACGTAATAATATTACGATCATCTTCGTTGAACAGATTCCCTACTTAAAATTTCCATATGAAAAAGAAATTTGGTTCCTGTTACTGGAGTGGCAAGAAAATTCCAGACATTTTCCGGTTACCTCAATATTTAGTAAGAAATACGCTTTTAGCTTCAGATTTATTTTCAAAATGGTTGTAATTATGTATATTATTATGGCATTTGGACAGAAAACATTATAGCAAATTTTGCAAAGCACGTTTACAATGCCAGCTGCAAGTTCTTGTTATAAAATAATCCAAATGTTTCTGGTTAGGCCCAAAATGGGTATTCTGTACTTGAGTTTTCACCAACTCCATATCCTCCCAAACTTTAAATGGTTTGTTAATCGATTCTTAACTTATAGCTTCAAGGCGTCTGAAAAGGAGATCACCTCAGAAATTTATAATATTTCATATATCATACAGACAAGAGGTAATTTCTTCACATCTTATCTTATTGTGCCCTAACTATGTATTTTTTAAACAATAATTATGAAATTTGTGTTATTGTTTTGGGACAACAGTAAATATCAACTTATTTTTTATAAAATGCCTAAATGAATGAGAGTTTTTAGATATCGTATTATGAAGAATGTAATAATTCCTGGTTTTCAAAATTATGCTCAAATGAAAAGCGAGATTATCTGTTATATTATATTCAATTTCGACCCAGATTTAATTTTGATTCTAGCACAAGATGTCTAGGGATAGAAATATCCAATAGGTTTAGGGAGTCATGCCCCTATCATCATTTGAAACAATTGTTTTCATTTTTTATTTTTTTAAACAGTAGCCATAGGAATCACGGAGAGAATGCGATAAAAAAAAAGAGCGAGGTGTCTCAGTGGATTGAAGAGCGCTGAGCTGCCCTAACCGTTCGTTCCGGGTTCAAATCCTCCTGTGGTAGATAACTATTTAATCTGTTAACAGTCTCGGATGGACCCTGTGGGATCTTCAGATCCTCCTGTGGTTCACTTAGCTTCTATAACATTGGAACCCTTAAATGAGGGAAAACCTGGCAGCTGAGCGCGATCTTGAACAAATCAGCGCCCCTGCACATTGTCCTAGAAACCGTACAGTCTTTATCGTGTACTGAGCCCAAGAACCTTCATTGGTCGTTTTTAAATTTATTTATTTTTGTATAAAGAGTTTTTATTCATAAGGAAAACTATTGTAATCGTTTGTTGCTTGGGACTGAATGATCTTTCAATAAAAATGGACCATAATATTAAAAAAATATATTTGGGAGATGCTTTCAGGCTGAGGGAGCTCAGTAATCGAGCATTGAGTTGTCATGCCGAAAATCCTGGCTCAAATCTCGCTGTAGGCAAGACTTTTATTTAGTATGTTAGCAGCCGAAGGTGGATCATCTAGTATCTAGGACCCTTCTGAGGCTCAGCCAACCCTCTAAAAGTGGGTACCCAAATTAAGGGAGTAAATTTGGCGGTTGAGCGTGATCTAGGACATATCACCTCCCTGCAGAACCGTCGTCCATGAAACAGTACTGTCTCTAACATGTATCTCATAGGTATTTATGTACCCCAGACCCTTCACGGGTTGTAATGGTACAGGCTTTTAGGCTGAAGCTTCTCAGCAAATATGTAAACCAATATTTATTGGCAGAACGCTATATTTGTGGAATACATTGACCAATGTAAGCCTAAAAGGTTTCAGTATTGGCAACTCATTATTCATCGAGAACATTGATCGATGGAGGAAGTTTGCTATTCAAATAACTAAACCATAAAAGGCCCATTCGCTTGAAAGAACCCACTTGCGACCTCAATTCCTCTTAGTTACCAATTCGGCAACCTCTCCAGCGATTGTGCATACGGCACTAGCATATGGAGGTCCATTGCATCCTTTCACAGCGGACAGACAATAAATACCAGCCTTTTAGAGATTGCGACATCCCTCATCGGCTCCTATCCCAGTTTGCGTGGGACGGTAATGCCCAGCCCACGTCTGGGGGCTCTGAGTCACGCAGCTTGCTGCTCTCGAGTGGGCAGAGCAGTCGCTATAAGTTTCAGCCCAACAGGTTTTCAACACCTTCGGAACCTTGTCTATTTGAACAATGAGAAGTCTCGGCCGTGTAGGACTGCATCCAATATTTATTTCATTTATTTGCTCAACATATGCTCCAAAAATACTTATGTTTTTCAAATATGGTATGGATTTTACATACCAGGAATGGGGTTGAAGGTCCCTGGGTTGGAATCCAGCTGTAGCAGATACATTATTTAATCTTTTATCAGCCATAGATGGACCTTGAATGAAAGACCCTCTGTAGGCCTTCCTATGACTCACTAAGCAAGCTACTATACAGTTGTTAATCCAAATTGGTAGAACAAAACCTGTCTGTTGTACGTGATCTTAACCAAATTACCTCACTCACAACCGTTGGCTTAGATACAGTACAGTCTTGGCCATGTAATTAACTAAAGACCCTTCATGGGTCGTAGTGGTAAAGGTTAAACTAAAATGGGTAATGATAGGGATTAATTTTACCTAGATTTAAAACAATGCTCGTTCACCTGTACGAGTATGTTTAAAATAAATCAGGTTTATTAATTAATTAAAAATTATTAATAACTCAAAGATATTAGAGTGTGTAGAGTGCTGAGTTGCTATCCTGAAGATTCCGGGTTCAAATCCAGCTGTTGCAGATAAATCATTCGATCTACTAGTAGGGAAGGACCGTGTGGGACCTATAGACAGACCCTCCTTGGGCTCACCAAAGCTCTAAGAAGTGGATACCCTTATTTGGGGTAAAAAAAACTGACGGTTGAGTGTTATCTCGGAAAGTCATCCCCCAGGACAACCTTTGTCCTAGAACCAGTACTGTCTCTACCATGTTGTGAATTCAAGACCCTTCACAGGATATAATAGTACAGGTTAAACCATAACTGTCGATGAATTAGATTAATTTTACGAAGCATTGAAGTTAAGTTCGTTCACCTGTATGAAATCTAATTGGGGAATTGTTTAAAAAGAGTTTAACAAACATTGAGAGACTATTTATAGGTAATAATAAGTTAATTAGGAATTTTAAAATAATAAAGCCGGTGTAATAACGGAAAAAGATGATAGAAATGGGAATGGAATGCGAGAGATGTAGAGCGTGTTCCTCTGCGATTCACGAGTATCAGGAGAACAAGAATTTCCAAGAGCTTAAACCTATTTAATTTCCTCTCTCTCTCTCTCTCTCTCTCTCTCTCTCTCTCTCTCTCTCTCTCTCTCTCTCTCTCTCTCTCTCTCTCTCTCTCTCTCTCTCTCTCTCTCTCTCTCTCTCTCTCTCTCTCTCTTTCTCTCTCTCTCTCTCTCTCTCTCTCTCTCTCTCTCTCTCTCTCTCTCTCTCTCTCTCTTATTGGGTTGTAGTGGTAAGGTTGTTTCTATTTTGTTATTTTTTGTTTTACACACCAGATTTTTAGGAAAATTTTAAAAGAGTAAAAAAACTATGGATTTTCCAAAGCCTGGACGATATCATTGAGCGGATTGAAATATTTTAATAACAAAAGGAGTATTTGGGCATTTTGAAACGTATTTCAGCAAAAAAAACGAATTCCAGCACGTTTTCGGATAAGACTATCTCAACTGATCTACTCCTCAAGTAAGTTTTTGACTAAAACCTAAGAATTCAGAAGTAAATGATTTATTAGGATATTCAAGGGTTTAGCAAAGTATCCATTCTACCACAAATGTGTATTTCCATTCATCTCAATCTCTGTCTATCTCTATTTTTATGAAAAGTTTCTTGGTTAAGACATTTGAGAATGTCTCTCAAGCAACCTGGACAATAACCCAAGTCGCAATTACTTGATAATTAATTATTGAACACATCGGCATGTCCGGCACGGTATCATACGGCTGTATAACAATGAACGGAGACTATAAAACCGATATGCGGTGTCTCCTGATTCAAATAACGGCGTCTATGGCAACAATGGACATCAGGAACTTTCACATTCGACAACTAATTAAATTATATTTAGAAGCATCACACTATAGCGAGAATCCAACGCATACCAAATCTATAGGACAATACCCACCCTTGTTGCAATGTCAATGGCTTGGACCAACGTGCTTATTTGCATATGGCGACATCTCGCAGTTCTCGTAGTTGAAATATAAAAAAGAGTTTTTGACAATTGCAATCCTGATGGACGCTAAAATAGCCATTTATAACCGGTCTTTAACGGGAGGATGCGCTCCTTGAGATAATGAGAACTGTTCTGCCTCTAACCGAGACCAATTTACTCAAGGCATGCGCCATTTGCGTTAAGTGGAAAACCAGGCCGTTAGCTTTGGGATGGCCCGATGGTGACTTGAGATTTATGGTCAATTTCGGATCAACATATGAATCTTTCCAGTATGTCGCATTCTATTCGAACCATTGATTTTAAGATGTATTAGATGTTAAATCCATACAACAGAAATATTAGATGGTACATGCATACCTTCGAATAAGGTATTGGTAGTTTATTAAAACATGTAAATCATCAACATGGTTAGAAATTTCATTTAAATTAAATTATTCTTTAATATCTCGACCAAATTAGAAATAGAACAGTTTCTACCATAAATATTCTTTTAGGCTTCCAAGACCACTATAATTACAAAAGACTTTGTTTATTTCTTCTGGTTTAGACCGTGTAGATAAATTTCTCGCCAACGTTTCGTCAACCATGCTGATGACTTCCTCAGGGCTGAGATGAGAAACCATGTTCTAAACCCAGTACCCTTCATTGGTTATAGTAATACAGTTTCATTTTAACGTTCTGAAAACAGTGTCAGTCAGTAAATCCCACATTTATTCCAATTAAATCTCAGATGTAATATTAGGTTTAGCTAAGGATGTGAGGCTTTAAGAGATTTTAATAAAATTAATTTATTGAAATTAACAACTGTATTATAAAAATACAACGAGTAAATAGAATGAATAATACGTAATGGCATTAGATAAAGACAAGTAGAGAAACTACCCTCTGATTAGTGCTCAAATAACAAATTCAACTTAGAATGCCACGAGTCCATCTTCTTTTCAGACACCTCGGAGGATTATGAGAAGTAGCGGTAGAAGGTTAGGAACTAGTGGGTTCGAGTGGGAATAAAGTTTGTCATGAAAGGATTGATATCGAGTTCGGGCCAAGTGAGCAACAAATAACAGATTGAGGTCATTATATAAGTCAAAATGTGACTTATAATAGATAGTCATGCACATGAGCCTTTTGTAATTAATTGGGAGCTTAGAGTGTTTGTCTAATAAATGTTGAAGTAGCCTGAATCGGGGAAAATATGTTATTCTACCCTTCAAGTTTTTTTCTATTATTTATATGTTGTACCAGTTCTCTTTCTATATTGTTCATCATCTAATCTTCTGTCCCGAACCAAACAATTATCAACTATAGTTAATAAGCAATATGGCAGCCGATGATAACCACCAGCAGTTTTAAGCTCTTTAAGATTAATAATTAAATGAATAGGATTTTTTTAAACTGACAAGGGCTTTGATTAATTCTATTTGATCCCGCAAAATAAAACACACAACTACACCGAAGGTCTACTCCGCTCCAGGCACACCATTCACAATGAAGAAAAGCACCGTGCCGTCTAATAGAGGTTGCATTGCTAAAGTAATTTTGTACTTCCTGCAGGAAATTATCTGTGACGGGTTGCAAGTGCGTCTCTGCGTTACAAAGGATATCAGGTGTATTGTGAAATGTTTGTTGTGTAAATGTGGAACGCTAATGATATTTTGTTGCCCTACACTGTGTTAAAGACTTATAATGAGATTGTAAAATGTTTTTGTAGTAGAAGGATTATTGTTTCGTTTTAAGGGCAACAAGGGGGTGAGGTAGCTAAGCGTGTAGAGCGCTGAGTCGCTGTACTAAATGGATTCAAGCCAGCCTGAGGTAGATAAATCATTTAATCTGTGTAAAAACCGTATTGTGATCTGCAAACCCACATGGGCTTATTCAGTCTCTATAAAGTAACATGGGGAAAAATCGGCAGCTGAGCTTGATCTCGGATAAATCACCTCCCTGCACAACCGTTGCCTTAGAGATAATTGAGCCTCTACCATTTACTCAACCCTAAATCTTTCATGGCTATAATGGTACGGGTTTATATTTAAAGTAACTCATATTATTTACTGAATTAATGACGATACAATAGTGCAATAAAATACAGCAGGGGCAACCTCCAGTATATTACAAAAACATAATAAATTGATTTTTTATAATTATTGGTCAGCTGTACTGAATTTTAAATATTTTTATTTTAAAGATGAGAGAGGTCTTCTCTGTCACGGAGAGATAGAGGTTTCGGGTTCGAATCCTGGCCGGGGGGCTTATCTTTTCTCTTTAAAATAAAAATAATAAATTAATATTTGATTTCTTATTATCCATCTTAAGATGTAATTATTAATTAATAAGTAGACAGTAAAAATAAAATAAATGAATAACATAGGTTATTTAACTTAGTAACAGCCACGGATGGACCTTGTGGGATCTACAAATCCTCCTGGGGCTCACCCATCCTATATAAAGTGGATACTCTTAATTGGGGAAAAACCTGACGATTGAACCTCCTCTGGGTCTGATCACTTTCCTGCACAACCGCAGTCCAAGAAACAGTAAAGTCTCTATCATGTACTGAATCCAAGGCTAGCTGAGGTAGATAAATCGTTTTAAAAAAAAACGTATTGTGATCTAAAATTGTATCATGGATTGTATTGTCACAGGTTTCTTTTTTTTTTAAGGACAAAAACCTGGTATTACTTATAACTGATTTGGTTTTATTTTTATATTGTATTAAACATTTATATTATATATTAGGGAGTTATTATTTTATTTTTTACTTTGTTATTATTATTTTAATAATTATTATTTTAAAAATTAAAATAAGTTTTAGAGAAAAATACAAAGTAAGTCGAATTTTAATTTATTTTAAAATTAACTGAAATATCCTGATACTTTTAATCAATTTCATGGTATTGTTGATATATTTTTCTTTATCGTCTACTAACACCTTGAATACTAAATACAAAATCTTGGAAGATATGACACTTTACATTGTGCATTAAGGTGGATCTCTACTTGTCTTCAGGTATTCTTGACTTGAATGACAATACCCAATTCTAGGGCGGGTATTAACTATTTGTTCTCCTATACACTGCCTGGAGGTCCAGCAACTGATTAGGTTTATTTACAAAGAAAAACTTTTAAAATTACAAAAATTAAATAAAATGGTTTTTTTCACATTTTTTATCTTAATAAAATAAATATTGCCATTGTGTATTTTAGACAGCCGTGTAAGGAGCCTTAGGATCGACCAATCATAGCGCGATTAGTTTCAATAGCCGCCAACTGTTGTAAATCGCCTCAATTTCCATAACAACTTATAAAGATGTTGCAAGATAAGCATGAGTGAGACCTTGTTTGGGCGACCAATCTTCAAAGGGGCGTCTGGCACTGATGTTATACTGATCCGTTCCGTATAGTTTCGCTAAATCATCAGTGCAGGATACTTATTTTAGAGTTCGAGAGGTGGATAAAATGTATTTCAGTTATAAAAGCGGGTGAGTATGTAACCGTAAATTTTAACTAACGTTTAATACCCCCCCCCCCCCCCCAAAAAAAAATATATAAGTAATAATACCTCCAAACTAAAATTTAAAATATTATATTTTCTTATAATTATATAGAGGAACCCAAGGTCCGCACAGGGCCACGGATGTTGATGATATAATTATAAAACTCAATAAAAAATGTAAGACTTACAATAATGCTCAAATCTTTTATTTGCGATTTAAAATATTATACTTCCTCATAGTTATACAGCTCAGAAACAACCCAAAAATGACAATAATCAAAGCATTACTTTACCATTTTAAATCTTCTTATAATTATAAAACTGTGAAAAAAATCCAAAATTAACAAATGTTTGTTGTTATTTTAAACTATTACATTTTCTTATAATTATACAATTCAGAAAAAATCCAAAGTTTACCATATTCTTCAAATATTTAATTTGTGATTGAAAATATTATTTTTCCTTATAAATATTCAACTCCTTACAATTGTACTGGTAATTAATGCTCTAATACTCATAGGGGAGGAGAAAATGACGAGGGTCCCAAAACCGGCCTAAGTTTTTAATCTATACTTGCGAAGTCCGTGGATATAGAAGCAAAGAAAAACAAAAGGTGGAAGAAGAATGGCAATTTTTTTAAGAAATAAAAAAAACTGGACACAGTAACCTTAGATTAACGAAGACGAATATATTAATAATGATTATTTCTGTCTATGAATCATCCTATAATTTATAATAAATAAACAAAGCATAAGTATTACATTATATATCGATAAAGGCTGTTCATAGTTTAATTAAATGTAATAAATTAAGGAGCATTAAATTTTTTAAATAAATCTTTTATTATTTTTTTGTAACTACCTTAGAATATTAAAAATTTGATTTTAAATAGAAATATGCATAATATGAATCGAAAAGCCAATCAATCTTTCACTTATCCGTTATTGTAGAAGAGAATTGTAAAACAGTTAGAGCGACGTGGAAGTAAGTTTTGAAAATCTTATTTATTCCAAAATTAAGACAAAATAGTTTTCTGTTGTTATTGATCATATTCTACGACAAATCGAATTCTCTATAAACTTAGTTTCAATCCGTTTTTAGTTCAAAGAGTCTTCTTTTACGTCGAAAACTCTTTCTTTATTATTTCATGTTCATGATTGCCAAGATTTCATTTCCAGAGGTGAATTTGTAACTCCCAGGATTATCCTCTTTGCTACGGGGCAACTAGAACCTACCACCTCGAGAGTAATTCAATAATTACTGCAATTAGTGGTGGAATGGAGGAATGGTTCCCACAACACCACAAGTATAATCCCAACTTTCCCACAAAGAAGCAAATAGAAAAGGGGTTTTAATTGGATCAAAATCACCTCCAAAATCAGGAATCGAAATACTTAACATGAATATGGTTTAAAAATCATCTGGATTGGCTTTGAGTTATATAATATATATATATATATATATATATATATATATATATATATATATATGTGTGTGTGTGTGTGTGTGTGTGTGTGTGTGTGTGTTTATATATGTGTTGTCATTATAAAAAGACTTTACGTAATAAATTAAAGTCTTGAATCTTTAATGCTTTTTATAAAATTTATAATATGAGATTATAAATGTCCGCCCAGAGTTGTATTCTGATTGTTACAAAAAACGAGTTTTTAATAATTAGAAATAATTATTATAAGCTCTTTTTTTGTTTTATTTTGGAATTAATTTGCGGACATATTTTTAAATTAACCTAATGCACCGTTTCTTTTCCTACATATTTTGATGATACTGGCTGAAATGGTTTAAATCAGCATATCCACTCTTTGGAGCGTGAATATACGAGTATGTTTATTTTTACATTGGCAATTACTTAATACATAATATGTTAAAATAAACTATTATACAATAATATAATAATAGTGAGGCCCAATTATCTAACGGATTTGGGGACGTAGAAGGTTGTAAGTACCGATGGTATCGGCATCGAGCGTTCGGGTTCTTTAAGCCTTATGATTATTATAATAAATAGAGGTATACTTTATTAAGTGTTGTTATTGTGATAGTCGTTGAACAGACTTTCTCCAAAATTAGCATCTTCGTTACGTAGCATGCCTTTCATTTCCTATGGCCCCTACTCACAAGTGGTCTACAGTGGACCGTATTGCTTGTCTAATATTTCGCTTCGGGCGAATATTCTTATTTCAAACTCTGCACGCACTCTCCTTATCACGAAATCTTGTACAGTTCGCGGAATAGGTCCTTGGCATTAAGTTGGTTTTTTCTGAACAATTATACTGTATATCCTAATTTTCTTTGCATGATGGAACATGCAGTTCAGTTGTTTTATTTTGCAAAAAATATTGTTGTACTAAACGATGGTCTATTTTTTTTTTTAATTTATAAATATACTACGATGAATCTATAGATTTAACTTTAAGTACATGATATAATAGAATAGAAAAAAACTTTCCAGCCAGAACCAAACACACAAAAATAAACAAATAAATTCAAAATAATATAAGAACAATAAAAAAAAGGCCAATAATTCTTATGAAAATAATAATAGAATTACTAATAAAAATACCACAGACAGAAGAAAACTACCTTAAACAAAAACTTAGTAATTATTTTTTATTAGAACTTTTAAAGTAGAATTATTTAAACATTAATTGTTGAAAACGACATTACCCCTATTCAGGATATATGAAAACCTATAGAGATAGGAAACGTTAACAACCGATTAGGATCGACTGAGACAAAATTTCCACAACGTAGAATACTTTTAATATAAAACCTCGGTTATCCAGTTTCGACTTATCCAAACATCAATATTGACTAAAATATTGATAAATAGTGTGTGTATATATATATATATATATATATATATATATATATATATATATATATATATATATATATATGTATATAATGACTAAAATATATAAAAATGGTATATCAATTGATATACTATTTTTCTGTTATCATTTCAGGCTAAAAGGATTAAATACTGAAAATATTTTTTTTTTGTAATATCCACGCAATGTAAAAACAAGAATTTAGCAAATAATTCATAAACTCCTGTAATATATTTTAAAAAACTAATATTGCATTTATTAAAACAATTGTTATTATTATTATAGTATCTATGTATATATTACTATTATTATATAATATTACAGTAACTATTACTGACTGCATATAGATTAAAAAACCGACTTACACATGCTCTTTAGGTTATATTATCACTTATACTTCGAAATGTTCGTTGAAACTTTCATTTCTTGATGAAATGATTACCGAAATATACACATTTACATAATTACACTCTTTTTTCATATTGAAACTGAAGATTATTGTTATTTTCGAGAATATTAAAAAGGAAACGAATAAAAAGTTAAAACTTGTATTGACTTAACCTCGAAGCGACAACCTGCTGAACAGATACCCAAATATATTTATGCACGGAAGAAGTTGTGGAACGATCTTGAGGTCAAGGTTTCTTCGGTTGAACCGGACGGGGACCAAAAGGGGACCTAATTCCCCGAACAGGAGGAACCTATTTAGTGAACCCTTGGCCTATTTGGTCCATCGAAGGCAGACATCTAAATATTTGATGTGAGAGTTGAGAGCGTCCATCTTGTATTCCGATCAGGCGGGCCATTTGTATTCGTACGGCTCTCAACTACCCGACTATTTAAAACTTGCCAACATATGTAACTCTACGAATCCATTTGCATACTCAACTGTTTTGCAATGCATTGAACCTGCAGTCGGCATCCCGCGGCACCTTTCAAACTGTTGATTTGTTTTGGTGGCATGTTAATACCTATCTCGTCGTTTTTATTTGTTATTTGCTAAGATTTTGCCTATATGATAAATAAACAATCACTTAAATTTTCACACACTCATATATATAAAATTTTGAATTTTTACATAACATACAAAACATTAAAAAAAACAAATCGCTTGATTTGGCTTCATTGAACTGTTTTGCATAATAATTTATAATATAAATCGTGTATATAAAATAATTTGAACTCCATTAAAGACCAAAACTAAAAAAAAATGAAGAAATCTCAATAGAATAAAAGTTGAAGTACCATTTTGTTTCTTGTTATATTGTGAAATCTGTCCTGAATACAAATTATTATTTGATTAACTTAATAACATATGATATTTTAGAATATTATAATAAAATAGGTGTCTATAATTTATGAAGATATTGCCTATATATAATAAATAATATCGATGCACTTTAATATACATTTAAAAGTCGCATTTTGCCATTCCCTATAGATCATTAAACAAATTTAAATTCTCTTGGTTGGGCTTCATTGGACTGTAAATTATTTGAATTGAAACTATCGAAAGTAAATTATACTCGAGTAACCTGAGTTATTAAATTGTTATTTAAAATTACTGACAAAGTCTAGGATCCACTTCATTAGGACAATATAAATTTTGAAAAACTTTTTTTTTCATTTAAATAAAAATTGGAACTTAACATAGTTAAAGTCTTAAATATTAGCTCAATAAAAGTATCAAAATTAATTTTTCATTTAGTAAAAAGTCTTGCTCTTTTTTTCTAAATATATAAATATGCTATGTTTTAGAAATGAAAAGAATAATGATAATGAACGTTCCAATAGAGGTTAAAAAAAAAATTATTGCAGAAAAATTATTAATAAAATGAATTACAAAAACTAAATGACAGAGGTGTATGAATTTTAATGAAACTAAATTTGAAAAAAATACAGTTACGTTAAGTATAAAAGTTCAAATTAGACGTCACTTAAAAATAAATTCGTTCAATTAAATCATTATTAATAACCCCTTAACAACGCCATATTACTTGGGCATAGTAACGAACGAATTCGTAAAAAAGCCGACTGGGAAATGCTCAGGGTTAAATCGAGGCGTAGATGGAATTGCGTTAAAAGTAAAGATACTGATGGTATTGGTATCGAACTTTCGGGTAGGCTAAGCATTATTATTATTATACAGGATTATTGATATTTTGATTAATGAACTCTGGGGAGTTATAATGTAACAAAAAATAAAAACGGTGGATAAGATGAAAGGATTTCTGCGATTGGGCGCTACCAACCTTTCCAAAATGGAGAGAGGTCATTCTGTTGTAGGTCAGGATTGGTTTTGATTATCGCTTTTGATAACCAGTTATTTGCTCGCTGAAGCGGTTGTATTCCTTTTCACTAGACAATTTGTATGATTACAACTTAGATATATCCGAGTTTAGTTTAATAACAGGCGAATACCGTGTGGAACTTAAATGCCAAAGACATATTTATATGCACGCACAAACATAATTCGAAACCAAAATAAATAAATGAAAACCTGTATCGTGTCTTCAAATCACTACTTTGATGTGAGCTTATTTTTTCCTGGATCAATTTTTTGCAGATAGGTGATTTGGTCGATTCACGATCAATCGCAAATGCTACCCTTAATTATGGAAAATCCTTGCACTTTAATACATAATATATTTCATAATATCTGCAGTCCCAGTGAATGAGTGATTAAGTCGAAGTTTGTCCAAAATGATTTAATAGGACTGAGAGAAGCGGAATCGTATCATTCCCTTTGTGAATAAATGTTTATGACAGGCCTAGGATTAAAATAAGTTATTTCTTATTTTATAACTGCATTTAAAATCAAATAATTCGAGACTGACGCGATACCGCTGTCTAAGCGCAATTAAATCATTTGGGACAAAATTCGGCTTGACATTTACATTTTATATTTATTTGACATTTATACATAGCCCTTCAGTGAAACGGGATTATTTACTAAATTATTTATTAATTAAAAATATTTGTTCATTAATACTTCATTTGTTAACTTGTAATAATCCATTTGTAATGCACAAGACTAGCTATTTAGCCAAATATAATATTCCCGTGATGTTTGATAATAAATTTTTCTGGAGATATATTTTGGTTCTCTGTTCAACAGCTTGTACTATATATGATGGTGCAGATTCAAAACTCACATTCTCCATCAGAAGTTGTGAGTTTTAATTTTCGGTAAAACGATAAAAACCGATTCTTTTTATAAATATATAAGATAAAAAACTACTGTTTCATGGACAACGGTTGTGCAGGGAGGTGATTAGTCCTATTTCGTAGACTGCTTGGTGCAAGTGGTAGTTAAAGCGCAGTAAAGTGACGTCACGTTACGTTATTTCTACGTCACATTCTAATACGTTTTGTAATCTATAGAATTGGGGAAAAAAAACATGTAACACTATAACCCATGAAGAGTCTAGGGTTCAGTACATGGTAAAGACTGTACTTTTACTTGGAAAACAGTTGTGCAAGGAGGTGATTTGTCCTAGATCGCGTTCAATCATCAGTTTTCCCCCCTTATTTTGGGAACCCACTTTTAGAGGCTGTGTGAGCCCCAGAAGGGTCCTAGATCCTATATGATCCATCACCGGCTGCTAACAGACTAAATAAAAGTCTATTTATATAAAAGATAAATAATTCAAATTTTTTTAAAAGATGTGGTTGTTGCTCTTCTAAAAATTCGGACTCATTTATCTGATATATTTATAACAGAATCGGTTTTTATCGTTTTACCGAAAGTTATGAAAAGTAGAGAATGTGAGTTTTGCAAATACACCACTCATATGTTGATGTATGAAAAAAAGTATTTCTTTAAAAAAAAAATTAATTTTGAAATCATACAGTAAAATAGGCTTGAAATCATTATTTTTACTTTTATAATACATTAAAAAAATGATTAAAAAAGGGAAATAGAGTATCCAGAGACCTAGATTTAAACACAGACTGACGCTGCAGTAAAGATTCTGCTGATTGACCCAATTGACGCCAGTCACATGGTTTGTTGACCCCACCTCTTGTCAACTAGAATCAAAATATGTCCCAGTCTCGGTCATGGGGATAATATTTTACCGAAGAACGAAGTAGTAGACTTATTTCGATTTTTGCTAAACTCCATTTTATGTTTCAGTTAAGAAGCTATAAAAGCCTCGATGAAATCAGCTCGTAAAATCCTGAAGATAAGAACCATTTCATCATCGTCTTTAAACGGAATTTTCCAAACAAAGATTCAGATTTAGCAAACTGAATATTCTTACCTAACCCTAATTTTTTTTAAAGATTTGAAAATAAATAGGGAAATTAAAATTAATTGTACGCTACAAGCTGTCCGACAAACTCAAAGGTAAACAAAATTATTGAATAATTATCGGTTGCCCGTATAAATTATATGGAGGAGATAATATTCTGGGTGTAGGTCGAAGTAAATCCTTAATTAGTACTTAATAAAGTATTTATTAAAAGCCTACTTTTCAACCTAAATTACATGTTTTCTTCCGGGCTTGATGGTAACAAATGTAGGAGAGACCAATAATGACTTATATCCTTTGAATACTTGTTACTGTTAAGTCCTGAAGAATACCTGAATTGTGGGTTGAAAGGCTAGTTTATAATAAATAATAAATACTTTTATTAGCATTTGATAGTTTAGGGAGTGGGGTATAAATTTGTTAATCAGATAATAGACACTGATCGATCCTATTGGATCTACAGACTCTCTTGGGGCTCACCCAACCTCAATAAAGTGGGTACCCATAATTGAGGGGAAAATGGAAGTTGAGCGTGGACCAACCACCTCTCCACTCAGTCGTTGTCTTAGAAACAGTACAGTCTTTATAATATACTGAAGCCAAAACTTTTCATGAGCTGTAGCGATGCAGGTATTTTTTTTGTTTTTCAATGTCTAATTCTTTATTTTAAACTAAACCCGGATCATTTTCTCCCCCATATAAACAAAAATAATTTTTTAGTTTTGTTTTATTTTTACAGACATTTCTAAAGGTATTGTTTAAGGTTCTATAGTGTTTGAAATCGTTGTTTTAACACCCTAACCTTGTAATTTCCTCAGAGATAATAGAGAAACCTGGACACTTTATGTACTATCCTATTATATTGAAAACGTTCAAGTAAATTGGAAATAAGGCAGTGAAGTCGTATACTCATAAGTATTTTGTGTTAGAAGTTTTACATTTTTGAGTTTCAACAAGTCAGAACAGGCGCAATCTTCAATCTCCTCCGACGACTTTGGGCTTATTATACAAGCTATATATATATATATATGTATATGGAGCCTATGTTCTATTTTGTTTAATAAGAATTGCATAAGATTGATAATGCACCGTAGCGAAGTGCACTACTTGTTCTCCCACCAAGCACAATAGCTTGTTATGAATTTGCGACGATACAATAGTGATCTGTGAAGGTTTCGTTGTCTTAATTAACTTAAGATATAGCCTCAGGCCTTCTATGGTCGCATCTACAATAGCTCCACTTGTCGAAGACAAAGACAGTGCTGGGAGGAACGTGCTGCTTCACTAATGCAACCAGGGATAACCCAAGTAACGAAAGAAGAATCATAAAAAGCAGAATCGATTTTAAAACCAAAAATATATCTATTACTTGTAAATCTTAAATAAATTCATTTCGAAAAGAATAAAAAAGCCCAATGTCCAAAATGTCAGTTTTACAAAAATCCAAGAGGCGCAGTTCTCAGGAAGGGAAGAAAAATTTAGCTCCCCCCTCCCATTTATAAGTGAACGATTAATAAAAGTGAATAGGTAATATATTTTGAAATAAACGAACCATTTTTACTTAACCTTTACATTAAGAGCATTTTACAAACATTTTTATAAAGTGTCTAGTATTTTACTTAACCAATATGCACTGTCCAATTACTACAAGTACTCAGTAATCAGCCACCATTTCTCTTCATGCTTGAAAAGTACAGAAAGTTCACCCCTGTGAATTTTTACTGGCTGTACTTTGAATAGTTTCGAAGTAATCCAATAATTATACTACTACAGTATAGTTAATAAAATAGATTGGATATAGACTTGTTGTTCAATAATTTCAGTTATATAGGCACTAGATGCCTCATTATTAAAAAAAATTAAAATAATTAATTGGTAAAAAAATATAATTAATGTATTCCTAATATAATTTTACAAATAAGCTGTAATAACTGTAATATTTATGTTTAAGTTTCATCATTAAGTCATTAGAAAATGCTGACGATAGTAAGATAGCGCACTCGAGCTCGATTTATTTTAACATTAAATGATTCATAATAAGTAAATATAATAATAGGTAAAAAAGGTTAAGCGAACCTGAAGACTCGATGACTATAGCACTCAGTGTCTAAACGATATCACCATTCGCTGTTAACCAACTTCCGTCCAAGGATTACTTAACCCATTCCTCCCACCTCCGCTTCGGTCTACCTCTTGGACGTGTACCAGTCTGCTTTGCACTTATTTACTTATTAGAAATTAGTTCTTTACTAAGCCCAACAACTTTACAAGCCTATCTTAACCTTCGCGATCAATTCAATTAAATCAACAGGGTTTATGCTCTGCAATTCCGAGTTGTATAATCTCCTAAATCCTCCAAGTAACTCATCAAATTTCGGGCTGGATATTCTACGCAATACTTTATTCTCGAATAGTTTAAGACGTTAAAGTCACCCTTCAATATTAAAGGCCACGTTTAATATTTATATAAAATATCTGGAAGGATTACAAGTAAATATGATTTAGTAAAACTTTTTTCTGAACCCTTTTATAAATGGCGTCCAAACGACCGCTACTTTCGCCTTTATTAGTACGTCTGTAGTCAAGAATAATGGATCGGAATCGATAGGAGGCAACAATTATCGTCCAAGGAGAGAAAGCAATGACAGAAGAGTGTCATAGATAAAGGAGAATCCAATGCCGAGAGCTCTAAAAATAGAGAGCTCGTCCTCCATAAAGCACTCTACTGAGAGTGTGCCATTCCAATGGTAGAAATTGCCAACAGGTTTCCATAAACTGCAATCTCCAATCGTATTGAATCCTTCCTCATTCTTTAAAGCTTATTTTTTATCTTCTGGAAAACCCGCAGATCCCTAAAGATCATACTAATGATGGTTTCATCCTTGCCCTATTTGAAAATGAATTAATGACGTGATTATTGCATTATTGATGAAATACTAGATATGGCACTCCCTCTCATTGATGACGTCGAGATGGCGGGTGGTCTTCGACGACCCGATTACTTGATGGACTCTTTCTTCACGGGACCATTGTTATGTCTTTATCGCTAACTGGGATTTATTACGAAACTCCTCGACAGTCCTTATTCTCCCATTAAGGGAACCTTACTCCAGATGTTCCGGTAAGGGAACTGCTATTAAAATTCTCGACTTGCTACTATCAAACATAATATTTCGAAAATTTACTATTCAACTACCAAATCAATAAATTAAATTCACTGTAAATCTTGAAAAACAAAAATCCGTACCGCTACAACCCATGAAACGTTGTAGTTGAAAGGGTTCAGGCATAGATTGTGCAGGGAGGTAATATGGCCGAGATTACGCTCAAACATCAGGTTTTCCCCTGATTAAGGATACCCACTATAGACAGGCTTACTCCTAGGAGATTCTGCATATCCAAGTCCATCCGTGGCTGTTAAAAGGTTAAATAATTTTTCTGCCAGAGCCTGATTTAAACCCGGAACCTTTGGTACAAGTAACTCATTCAGCTACCCCACTCCTCTTTAAAATATTTCTTATTAACGTATACTTACTAATTAGCACTGTATAATATATTAATTAATACTGTATAATAGTTATATAATTTTGGTATTACTGTCTGCTTATTAATTAATATATATAATATATATAATATTGTGCGTCATTGATAGTGAGTATATCCATATTAATGTTATCAGTGTAAGATATTTTGTAGTATCAGATCAATACTGTCTTATTTTTATGCCCATTACCAAAAGTTTAGGGGTGTTAAAATTCTTATATCTTTTCTTATATCTCCTAGATGGAGTATGTAGGATATAGGACCCTCCTGGGGCTCACCCAACCTCTATAAAATATTATAAAAATAGGGTGCCCAAAATAAGGGGGGAAATTGGCGTTTGAGCGTGACCTAAGAAAAGTCACCTCCTTGCAGAACCGCTGTCCATGAAACAGTACAGTCTCTACCATGTATTGTACCCCAGACCCGTTCACGGGTTGTAGCGGTACAGTTTTTTTTCTTTTCTTTTTTAATTTATCCAATTACTATTAATGGATGTTTTAGCATCCTAACTAAAATAGAAACCAAAATGATCTCTATACTGGTATGGACTTGTCATTAAACTCATGAAGCCCATTCATAGAGAAGTTATTTCCGACACTGAACAAATTCAAAGAAAATATTGGTCAAAATGCGAAGCAAGAATCGTAAACAAACGAACGAACACTAATTACAATTGCTAATGATCAATTTAAAATTCTAACGATTGTGACTACACGAATAAAAGAAAATCATTCCATTCAGTCATAAAATTGCATCGTCATTCGAAAGTATGAAGTCCCTTTTGGGCTTGTATTAGTTATAAATCAACTTCTTTTTCTCGTTAATTTTAATTATTTAAAAGATTTAGAGAATTTTCAAAGCATTTATATACCTTTGCGTTTGTGTATAATCTGTAATGAAACTAGAATAATTAAAATCGTACGTGCACTTTACAAAGAAGAAAGAATAATTATTTATATTTATTGAAAATGTTTAACTATAACTGATAAAAAATATTATAAAACAAGTTATAAGGCCATAACATTAATTTATGACGTCCATAGTTTAAAAAACCGGTTTGTTCCATCTTAAAAAATGTTACAGGTGATTCCAAAAGCTTTGAATTTATTCTGTTTTGATTTAGGCCCTTTTTTTGTCAAAAAGGGTATTTAAAAAAAAAATTAAATGTATTTTGGAATAAGAGAGTATGGTGTATTCTCTCTCAATTTATCTTAAATACAACTATTAATTAATTAAAAGATCATGGATATAAACAAAAATAAAATATTAATTCAGGCTAATGGAAAAATTAGATTAAAACTTTTTGTTCAATTATTTTTCCTTAGACATTAAGCTAAGAGAAATAATTATTAATATTTCACAGAGATTATATTTTTGAGCAATTAATTTATTATAGTTTTAGTTTTAGATAGTTAATTAAATATTTTTACATATAGCCTCTTGATATAAATATTTTATATCTGGTTATAGGATGTTATAGAATATTATAGGATTAAATATGTTGTAATAATATTGTAATATGAAAACAAATTTAATTTTGCTCACGTCATTCCTATTTATCTAGTTATTTGGAAAAAAAAAATGCGAGAAACCAATTTTAAAATTCTTAAATATTTCTAAATTATTACAAGGTATTGTCAAAAATTAAATATAAAAAAATAAACAAATGTCAAGAGTAATACCGCAATGGACCTGAAACGACTAAGAAGTTAATTTGAAATTATAAAATATTTTCTTAATTTATTATGGAGTATCATTTAAAAAAAAATAAATCTAACAAAAAACTCTCTAGTAAAACAAATTATTATTATAATACTGTCCATGCCTATACCCTTACTTTTTAACAAAGTTTTTAAAAAATAATATGAAAATAATAAAATACTTCGAAATTTAATGTAGTGTTGTTAAAAAATAATAAATCAAACAGAAATAGTCTCGGGTAATACCATAAGGGACCCCAAAGGACTCTAGCGATGTTTCTATTGAGAGAAAAAAAATTGATATATTCTAAACCTTGTATACTTTAATATTTGTGGTGCAGAATTTAAATATTATTGATAGTTCGCTAAAAAAAAATACTGAAGCCTACATAAGTCAAAGACCTGAAACGCGTGGGTTATGCTCAAAATGCCCCAGAGGTCTCGTTTAAATAATCTACCAACATCTAAATCTTGTATCCTTCCGATGTTTCGCATCCTGGTACGAAGCCTCGGAATAAACATACACTATTTCTAGAATACTGATAAAACGCGAAGAATTCGCGGCTAAACACTGCACAAACATCTTGGTGAGTGACATCACCGCCTGACTTAGCAGTTGGTGACGTAGTGGAAGGTGTGGCCCTCGAAGCTTCGGCCCAAGAAACGAGAAAGTTGAAGATTAAATGCATCTCTTGTGTCTTTCAGATCTAATTCATCGATTGGATACGTACCTCTGGCTTCCGAATACAAATCAGGAGTTCACATACCTCCGTGTTTGGCAATCAAAGGGGTGATTTTAATTAGTTGCCAAACTTTCTTAAGCAGGATACCGCCAAGGTCCGGATCCCGTCATAGTTTGGACTGGATTTAATAAATCTTTCCTCCCATATACGTCTCAGCTTTTACCCTTCTGTTCAGCTTTACGATAGAGGCATTTCTCTAAGGTGGTAGGTCTCATAAGATAAGAATGAGAAAAGCAAAGAGAAAAGTAATGTTTTGAAAAAAAAATACAGCTCAAAAACGACTTTCTGTATTTTTGTCTTCTTTAATATTATTTTCGAATTTATTTGTTCCAAAAAAATAAATTAAAACAATTATTTCTTGATGAAATGATTACCGAAATCTACTCATTACCCATAATTTCATTTTATCTTCCCATAATTTCAATCTCTTAATTTCACGATAACTTGTATTGAATCCAAAGGACCCGAAAAATTTATATATTAATCAAGAAACATAAGAAAAGAACACGAATAATGTATATACATATATATATATATATATATATATATATATATATATATATATATACACACATATATATATATATATATATATACACACACATATATATATATATATATATATATATATATATATATATATATATATATATATATATATATATAATATATATATATATATACGGAAATATATATATATATATATATATATATATATATACTCTTTGACTTGTTTCCAACATAAATTCAGTTTTTTTTCCTGGTTTCGGAATGTTTTTTCTGACCCTGTCAATGACCTAGCTAATCTGTATTCAAATCCCATTCAGAAAGACTTGAACGACCCATTGATTCAAACATGAGCATTAATTATATTGTAATGTTTTAAAATTTTAATTATATACTTGAATTCCGTCATGGTATATGTTTATAATTGTTAAGAAAATTGGAAATTATATATGTATATATACATACATATTTATATATATATATATATATATATATATATATATATATATATATATATGTATTTTTTTTTTCAGGTTCTTGAGATTCAATAAATAAATACAACACTATCTCATGACTGAATCTTACAATATTGCGAAATACAAAAAATAAAAAAGGGAGCGGGGTGGCTTTGTAGAGTGCTGAATTACTATGCTGAAGATTCCTGATTCAAATCCAGCTGTGGTAGATAAATTATTTAATCTGTTTAACACCCATGGATGGATGCTGTGGACCTGCAGACTGGTGTTCATACAGTCTCTATAAAGTGGGTATTCAATAAAGGACAAATCACCTCCCTGCACAACCGTTTTCCTTTAAACAGTATGATCTATGGCATGTACTGTACCCAAGACCCATTATTGTTTGTTGTGGTACGTGTTTACAATAAAAAAGCACAGGGGAAAATAAACACCTCCATTAAAGAACATAGATATTTACTAAAAAAATAAAATAGAAATTTCTCCATAATTCTATCTAAGATAGTCGATAACTGACGTAGATTTTTTCTTAATTGATTAGTCATATTAATTTCTACTGTCCGCCCTTAAATAATACTATGCGGAAATATTTTGAATAATTGTTAGTTGACCGTATAAATATGGAGAAGATAATGGTGCGAGTGAGGTATGGAAATAATTCCTTAAATAGTGAAGCAATTTAATAGAAACTGAAGATGGGTGAGTGGTCACAAGTAAGAAGTCCTGAAAAAGAACAGCAACGCGGGTCGAAACGTAATTTTACAATAAAACGTTTTACTATTTCAGGAATTATTTATTTATTTGATTTATTCATCGTAAAGATTAACATAGACCTTTCCAACAAGTATAAAATCAGCTCCGGAAAATGTTCTTAAAGAGAAAGTAGAATTTGACTTCAATATAAAACTCCTACACAGTCTCCACCCATTGCACCCAATATACCCACGTCAAACGAAAGTAGGTAACTGAAACTCCCAGAAGCTCTTCTGTATTTAGTCCCGTTTTCGGTGTTAATTGTAACTTCACGTAGAATATTTAAATAGAACAATGAATAAGAACAATGGAAACAACAAATTAGACAGCGAAGAAAGATATAACAAACGATAATCAGAATTTGCGGTGGGAAAGACAAATTTTAAATTGTGTACTTAGTGTAAATGTGAAAATTAATTAATTATTAATAATTAAAAGTTAAAAAACAATGCATAAAATTTATTTTAACCCTAGGCTGCTACGAGTGTCCGAAAGCTAAGTTTTATAAATACTGATTTCTTTAATGTATTTATCGAAACAAAGCAATATATATATCACACTATAAAGTAAATTTCTTTGGTGTATCTTAAATGTTTAAGTGATTCAAAAAATCGATAATAGTTATTAAATAAATCTCAAGTTTTCACATTAAGCAATTTTATTTTATTGTGATTTTATTTAATTATATCTACTTTTAAAAGGGTACATAAAAATCAAATTTTTGGTCAAGAGATTTATGTATTAATTTTTTTTTTGAGTTTTCAATTATTTTTAAGGTACTATATTTGCTATTTTGCTAAGGAACACCTTTATTTAAAAAAATATATATGTTATTGGTATATTTTTTTTTTTTATAAATTCACCTCGTACCCCCAGTTTGGAGGAGAAATTTGAATAACAAGAAATCTCCTTTACGAATATGTTTTCTTTTTTTTTTAAATATATACAAAAACATTAAATCGCTTGAAATAAATTGATTGTCTATTGTGGAAAGTAGAAACGAAAACGATAATACAAAAAAAATTATGAAGTTGTCTTAAATTTCCGTTTTGTACAAATTAGTTTTCTTCGGAATGAAGTTGGTAGATAAAAGTTTCAGTTCGATATGAATAAATTCACTTTTATAAACTATTAATAAACCAAAATATTGTTTATTAAGCATTACTAATGATATCTTTCGGTACAACTTTAATGATATAGAGGTAAATTAAATAGGTTTTAAAAAATCTCAGGAAACATAAAATATAATAATATAATATATATGTGTAAGTATAGAAGAAACGCCGCCAAGTCAGAATGCTTTGCGTGATCCTTCTAGTTCTCAGGTAGACCATTCTCAATAAATAAATAATATATACCCTGCTGTGTTGTTTTAGTAAAGTCCTAACAAATAAATAAATATTTCTCCACTAAATAAGTTTACAAATTAAAGCCTTGGTGGAAGATTAAGATGAGGAAGAATATAAATTGCTAAACTCCCTGAAGGAGGTTGTAGCGGCACCGATTTTATCAACAGGTTCTTGGGCGTTGGATGCCAGTGCTTTGACCTGTACCAAGGCGGCTCTTCTTCTCAGTCCCAAACAACATTCCACCATGCAATATATTCGCTAGCTACACTTTATTTATTTATTTATATATAATTAACAATAAATATTTCATAAAAAAAAAATTTATTCATAGTAAGGATAAAAAAAATTAATCCTTCATTTTTATTAGAAAAATAAACATTATATTAACATATAACCCTTTTAAACTTTTAACCTGTACCTCTACAACCCGTGAAGTGTATGGGGTTCAGTACAAGGTAGAGACTGTATTCTTTCATGGACAAAGGTTCTGCAAGGAGGTGACTTATCCTAGGCCACGCTCAACCACCAGGTTTTCCCCCTTATTTTGGGTATCCTATTTTTATAATATTTTATAGAGGCTGGGTGAGCCCCAGGAGGTTCCTAGATCCTATGTAATCCATCTCCGGCTGCAAACAGACTCAAATATATACAAATATAAGTACTGTCTTGCATTTGAACCAGGATTACCGGCATGGCAACTCAGTGCTCTACCACTGAGCCACTCCGCTTCCCTATTTATTAAAGGGTTAAAAAATAACCCTTAATAAATATATTGGGTTACTACCTGACACTGCATTCTTACTAATCATATTCAAAGAAAAAATATTTAACTATTAATCAATCTAACAAAAATCATATCACATACTAACACAAACATAAACATTACGTAGTAACTCGAATATTATATCAGTCAATGGTGGTAAAAGAGGCTATGTATTGAGAACCGAATTTGTGATTTATACTTCTTCCGATTTATTTACATGAAATTTATTAATAAATTGTCTATTTATAGTTAACCACTATTAGTTGAATCGGTTCCCTTGTAAAACTGGTTTTTTAGATACGTTTTGGGAAGCCTAAGCTATTTTTAAAAAAAAGATATTTAAGGGTTTGCATTTGAATTAATTTAAAAATATGGTTAAACGTTCTTAACATTTAAGAACTTGGCAAAGAATGATGTTTTTAACACCACACACTTATTAAATTGTATTAAGAAATAACAATCATTAAAATTATTTACATATAAACAATTCGTCGTTAATTTTATTTAAAATACGATTGTCACTTAATTTGTATAAAAATAACAAGAATGAGCAAACAATCAAAAAGTGGTATGAAATATTAATTATAATACAATGGGAAAAAAGAAAATCCTCAATTCTCTAAAATACTGGGAAAAAATAAAACAGTCAACGTTTCGTCAATAGAGGCATGAGGACATAAACCAAAAGAAAAATCTTATCAAAGAAAATAAAATGCAGTACATCTCACGTAAACAAACTCATCGAATGGAGATAGCAACCGTCACTGATTTATGAGTCTGTTTGGAATGTTAACGTGAGCAGTACTCCAGTTTATTTTCTTTGATGAGATTTTTCTTTTGGTGTATGTCCTGATGCCTGTATTTGCGAAACAATGACTGGTTACTTTTTCCTAGTATTTTAGAGAATTAAGGCTTGGTTTTTTGGGATTTGTCCAGTTACATTCTAATTTGTATTAAAATATACTAGTGGAATTTAAGAGACGATAAAACGAAACTTGGGCAAAAAAAAAAGAAAGAAAAGTCTTTTGAACTATTATACTTTCTTTATTAGTTATACAAGTTGTCCAGTGTATATTCCAAGTTTAGTGCTGGTGTATAAAAACGAAATAGACAAATTTCTTCAACACCCTTCCCCCCAAAATGAATAAATTATTTCAAAAATCATTGGAAGGCTTTAATGAACATGCTTAAACATGAACTTAAATAGAGATATTAAGTAACATTGACGAAGTATTTGAAGAAATAGTGGAGGGGGCGCTAAGAAATAGAACGGATGTAATTCAGACTGGGAGAGGGAGGCCAAATCAAGGATATCTTCTTAGCACTAATAAAAGGATTTAGTGGTGTGATGGGTATGTATATGTAAATATTATGAAAATACATAAAATGTGTATACTTTAATTTTATACATGCATGCATAAGTTATATATAATTCATGAAAAAAGTATGGAAAAATTAAAAGGGTTGCTAAATTTAAATACCTCGGGGAATGTATCCAAGCCAACGGACTAGATAATACAACAAATAGAGAAATAAGTTAGAATTTGCGTACAAATTAACACAAAACTACTACAATAAGAAATCGATATCCATCCAAGCGAAAAATAGACACTATAATTCAGTTATCAGGACACAAGCAACATATGGATCAGAGTTCTTAACACTGAAGGTGAGAGGCGAACTAAGAGAACTAGAAAAAAGAGAGCGAAAAATATTAAGAAAAATTCTAGAGCCTGAGAAAAACAATGAAAATATGTGGATTAAAAAGAGAAATGAAGATGTGTATAAACTTAGAAAAAATCACAGATAAAATGAGTAAGAGACAAAGAAGATTTTTAATTACATTAATAACCTGAAAAAACAGAAGGATGGATAGAAGCAGTGAAGGAAGATGACAATAAAATAGATGTTACAAAAGAAATAATACGTGACAGGAACCAATTCAGGATACTGATAGAAAACGCAACCAATGAAGAAGACCCGCTTAAGTCTCGATCGAAGAGAGTGTGGACAGACGATCAGAGACAAGCGGTGGGAGAGAGTATGAAGAAGTACTGGGAAGAGAAGAAGATAAAGAGACACCATAAGTCTTGAGTTGTATGCGGTCCATATCTGGCCAAATTCATAATTTTATATATATATATATATATATATATAGTCTATATTGCCATGAGTCGTCCAAGTATTTGAGCCTCAAAACTTAAAGTTGGGGCGCCATATTCCTCCAAACGATCCCATACTAGGGATACAATACATCCCTTACAGAGATATACATCTATATAATCTGAAATTTAAGATGTTTTTAGAAAAATATGCATTACTCATGCAACCCACATTTCGACATTCATTTATATCCTTGCAATCTCTTATGCATAACGGTTCGAGGATTGACATATGGTTGACAGGTCGGATGACTGCAGAACTTGTCTAACCATTTAAGTGCTGACGCCAGAGCATTTGCAAAAACTTGCACCCTTTGTCGGTACATTCTTTTATTTGAATTTCCGTTTTGGTTTCTTCGATCTTATTTTTGCGATTAAGTCCAACTTTTTTTTTTACGGTTGTGGCGTAACACAGTTCCAAATCGGGTAAATCTGGAAATCCCAGTTTGCATTGCACTCGAAATAAAACAAAAAGTGCATTTTTTATATTTGAAGTAGTTGCGTAATAAAGAATGATTTTTGTGAAAAAATACTATTTGATTAAATACTATTTGATTAAATACAATTCAATTGTAATAGTCTTAACTGAGCTAATAGTCTGTGGTAGAGCGCTGAGTGCCCGTGCCGAAAGTCTTGGTTTCAAATCCCCCTGCTTGCAGATTTTATTTAATCTGTTAGCAGCCGGAGATGGATCCTAGGAACCTCTTGTGGCTCACCCAGTCTCTATAATATAGGTATCCAAAATAAGGGGGGGAATCTGGCTGTTGAGCGTTATCTAGAACAAATAACATCCCTGCACAACCGTTGTCCAAGAAATAGCACAGTATCTACCACGTACAGAACCGAAATAAGTTTAAACAATTTTTTTACTATGGAAAATAAAATTAATTTCAAACTTATTGCTCCTAAAATATTTTTTTTTCCACAGAAAATATAAATCATTAGCATAATATAATGAAATGTATTCTAGTGAACCTAAGCGTCCATATAAAAATATATTTATTTTCAATATTTACATATTTTATTTTATTTTAAAACCAACGTTTCGTGGTCCATAATCTTCTTCAGGGTTTTATTAATACCTATTGCTTTTAATTATATTTTCTATTTTTCGGCATTTTCTCCCTTAATATAGGAAAAAATAATTGGTTCTTAAATTTTCATTGAATTAAAAGTTAACATTTTAAAAAATTATAAATGAACTGTCTGTTTTTCAGTCATTTCAAAAATCATAGAGTATAAAGTGGTATATCATATATTTTATCTTTAACTATGTACGGTTTTCTATGTAGTTGTTTTGGGTTATAGCGTTTTATCACTTTTTTGCGGTTATTTTTGAATAATTTTTTTTTTTTATACTTTTTAAAAATAACTTGTCGTTTCAATATTCCTCAAATAAGGAAAAGTATGACTGAATCAAGAAACCGACACCAGAAAAGAACATGTACCAGAAGACCAGAATCGTCTGGAGGGACGCTGGTTTAGAAAGCTGTTTCTTGAGGAGAACCCTATATGGTACGTTCCTTTCTCTAACATCTGGCTCAGTATTTACGCAGGAAATATTATATAACATTTCACTAGGAGATGCACAATAATAATTGAATTAATTATACGCAAAAGGCTAACCCTTGATGAAACCGTTGATCAAAACAATTTTAAGTCATCCGATTACACTGCGTTAATTTATTCTGCAATAAGTTCAGTTTTTATGTTTAAAAAAATCTTATTTTGTAGTAATTATACTAAAATATTCTTTTTCTGAATTAGGTTTAGGCAAATATTATGGATTGTTCTGAATTTACATTTTAAATAATATCGAACGATTCCCGTTTGCTTAATATTCTGCAAGCTCTTTACCAATAAAAAATTAACAAATGATATTAATAAAAATTTGTAAGAAGAGCGCTGAGTTGGCATACAGAAGGTCCTTGGTTAAAATACCAGTGGATCTATTAGCGGTGGGAGAAGTCCTATGGGATCTAGGACCGCCTGGGGCTCACACCATGAAGTGGTACCCAAAATAAAGGGGGAAAATCTGGGGGTTGAGCGTGATCTAGTACAAATCACCTCTCGTCACAACCGTTGACCAAGAAACAGTACATTCTCTACCATGCACTAAGCACCAGATTCTTCATAGGTTGTAGTGGTACCGGTTTTTTTTATATATTATTATTTATGCTTGTGTATTTCTAGCTTAAAATTGTTCAAATATAGTAAATAAAAATTAACTTTAACCCTCCTTGGATGTACCCATTAACTCCCATGATACTAACCCTACGTAATTTCACACTCTTGTCTTGTTTATTTTTTTCATTTTCCTTCATTATCATGACGGAAGCGTCCACCCATCCAGCCCTGTCTTTGGCAGGGTGACAGGAGACATCTTCCCAGCAAGGATTCTGTTTACAGATGACAATAAACAGTTCTTGGGACCGCGATGATGCAAGAACCTTTTAATGAGTATACGCAGCTGCTCCGATGGCTGCGACACCACTTCTATTGGTCGTTAAGATTAAATAATAATCACCGGAAATTATATCAGAGCCTGGGTATATATTGGAGAAGTACTTGATGAACGCGATATTAATTCATTATGTATTGCTTTATTGTTCAATTAACATATGAAAAATGTCTTTTTGTCAAATAGATATTCGATTATGAACAAGAAGTCGACCCAATTTTTAAAAAAATATACCGGAAATCGAACCAGTGTTTCCTTAATTTTGAAGTGATCCAAATTACTAGATATATTTAATTCTTTTATCTATCTATCTATCTATATTGTTTGTTTATTTAACGTCAATTTATGCTGCTATGGCTAATCGGACAATGCTACTGTGGGAGCTCTAAATTTTACCTATCCAGGTTTTGATTAGGTTTATTCTTCTTTTCTTTATTGTTCTTTTGATGGTGAATATCTTAATTTTGAAGAGAAAAGATTTGTCCTGGGGAGGGGGGAGGGGGGGGGGTTGTCGAACCCGGGTCGTCTGCATCTTTAGTAAAGAAATATTCTGTATGATTTAACAATATATACAATTTTACTGTTATCGATTGCAAACAGTTATTTGTAACTATTATAACTGCTACTTGGAATAGTGTTACATTCCACATGTTTTGGAACGTGTGACTTTTCCCTGTTACAAACATTAACATACAACAGGAAGAAAACTCTCACTGACCTCCCAGACAGAACCTTATCAGATAATGATGACTTCCACAACGCTTCCTTCGAGATATCGTTTATTTTTTTATTTTTTAATCAAGTAAATAAATCAAACTGATTAATTGTTAATTGTACAATTAAACCAATTAGAATGAGTAGTTAATCAATAGCTTTGAACACTACCTCATCAAATAACAATCATTGATCAATGTTAAGGTGACCTTAATACAAAATTAATTAAGACTTATTAATTCTTGTAACTGATTTATATCTGTAATTGTATCCAATATTTATGAGCTCAACAAGTTGTGAAAAACAAATTAAAATAATTTTACGTGAAACGGTCCAATAAAATTAATATTTGTTAACTCTTTTTAATTATTATTTCATAAAAACCTGTACCACTACAACCCATGAACGGTCCATGGTTCAGTAACTGGTCCGATATCAAGCTTCGCTCTTGCAATTGCCGTTTCCCCCTAATTAAAAAATGTACCCTAGGCTGAGTGAGCACCGAGAAGGTCTGAAAATCTCACAGGCTCATCCCTGGCTGTTAAAAGATTGAATAATTTAACTGTCACAGCCTGGATTTGAACTCAGGAAAGATAAGCATTTTTATTTTATAATTGGAGACTAATTTTTGATAATATATTTCACCTGTGGAGAATCTTAAATAGCTTTAAATAAAATCAGGAGATCGCAAAACAGAATAAGTAGAATTGGATCGGTGTTGAAATTTTCTTTAAAAACAATTAAATACACTATATAACACTGTTTGTAACATTTAGAATTTTTCTTGTGAAAACGGTTGACCGTAGATTTAGAGGGTAATACAGAAAATGAGGGTTGGTATAATTTCTCACACTAATAACTTTAACTTATGTATTGTCTGCAGGGAGCGGTGTGGCTCAGTGGTAGACCACTGAGTTGCCATGCCGAAAATCCTGGTTCAAATCCCGCTGCAGGCAAGACTTTTATTTAGTCTGTTCGCTGATGGAGATGGATCATATGGGATCTAGGACCCTCCTAGGGCTCACCCTATCCCATGTAACAGTATAGTCTCTAGCATGTACTGAACCCCAGACCCGTTCACGGGTTGTAGTGGAACAGTTTTTTTTTATTTTATTTTTTATTGTCTGCAGACATTTCAGGCTAACTTTTAGATGCTGGGTCTAGATCCGACTAGAATTATAAACATTATGTGTTTCATTTACAGGCATATCTTGTCTTTGAGATAAGAACATCTATAATTCAATATATATAGTAAGAATAAATAAAAACTCTTCAAGAAGCATAAAATAATTAAGAAAACACAAAAAACCGCAATATGTTTATTGTGGGGAAAAACTAACCATTTGACTGATTTTTTTTCAATTAATTTAGTTTTTTTTTACAATTGCATTAACTTCTATATAATTAGTATATTTTTTTTTTACTATTATAGTATGTATTATTTTTATAATTATAGTTATAAACGTAATTGCTATTTCCCGTTGATGCAAGAAATAAAGACTTTTCATTTTAATGGACACTGATCTAATTAATGTTTTATTTGTTTTTTATTATTCAGATTGCACTAATCACTGATAGTTTTATCTTTCAACAACTAATAATAGATTAATAGTTAAGCTTATTAATCAACTTCAATTAGGAAATGATTGATACATAATCATATACACTATGCATAATATGATGTTTTCATTATGTTAATAAAGTAAGCTCAGAACATTCTTGACAGATTCTTGATAAGATGAATAAAAAATAATTAATACTTGTTCACTCTTTTCAACCACACGATTAGCAGTATTACTGTTAGGTACAAAGCAATGGCCATATTTTGCCAATCTTAGGATATTTTCACAAGCACTGATAATGGAACCATATTCAAATGTTGTATCCGATATTTTATTTTTTTTTTTTTTTAGGAAGCAGGAAAACATTCTTAGCTTTGTGTGGAAGTCATGCTGATAACAATCTTTAGATTCCAGCACATCTCCTTGAAATCCTCCCACTTACTTCTAGCCCACGTAATACCGTATCTAAGTGGAAATAACACCTTCGGTATTCAGAGAAGAGAACAATAGTGGCAAATATATTGTAATGGCACATAGTTTGTAAATGACCAAGGAACAACAGGTCGATATTAAGTATTCATTAGGCTATATTTAGAAGATTCCAAAACAATAGCAGTTAATTTTTAAAGTCATAATTAATTATTAATCTAAGAAGATGGCCTCGAGACCTTCTACTATAGAACTTCATTGGAGAGCTATCAATGGGTAGTTTCTCCACAAGTGTTTTTTTTTTCATGTCCTTAGTTCATACAGCAGATTTACTTAATGTAATATAATTACAGTTGTAAATATCAATAAATTATCCTACAAAAAAATTATTAATCTGCAACCGTTATTCATGAATATTTAACCTATATGTTAAGTAATATTATTAAAAATTCGTATACTACCCGATAATGATTTTATCTACCTTTCATTAAAAAAAAAAAGAAATTAAAACCTAAATGATCCGCTATGATAATATTTTATGCATGATATTAAATTTTATTTATACCAAACAATCCAAAGTATAAAGTTTTTTATTAACCCTTATTGTGAAAAAACGTGTTACAATGAAATAAATTTATTATATTTTTAATGGTCTGAAAAAGTCATTCAACAAATTACAGGGTACACCAGAGGTGTAGTAGTTAGTATAACAATATTCCATGCCCAAGGTCATGGATTTGCAGCCCGGCAACTGGCCATAGGATTTTTTAAAAGGGAATAAAAAAATTCTTGGTTAACCTGTCCCTCGGAGGAGACGTAAAATGGCGGTCGCTAGTCAGTTCTGTGTCAAATACTCGTTAAAGATCCTAATTATACCTGGAAAGGCAAAACTAAAGGTACCCATTATAGGATTGTCCGATTTGCCATACTAGCATAAAGATACGTTAAATAAATAAATTTAGTTGGGTATTAACATTCTAGAAGTTGATTACATACTCTTATCAATACACAAAGGATAAGCTGGAATGAAAATCGAAGGGTTATGGTTCATTGTGATATGAAGTTTATTTCGGTATTTATTCGAGGACAAATCTAAATGATAATGTATCTCTAGTAAATAATGTTATGAAGCAGAAAAGGTCCTATCTCGCCCAAATCAGAAGGTCGGGATTTTTCTGAATTCAATTTATTTCAAATTTAACTGGAGACGATTCTTTATGCCATATAATAATTTATAAAAACATTGTGAAATTTATGTTATTTTTCACAAGGAGGAGGGGGCAGCTACCCCCTTAACCTTACTAACGTATTGATACGGAACTTTAGGGAAGTAAAAGAATTGAGGGGGGGTATCTAAGTGGGTAGAGTGCTTCGTTCCTGTGCATAGTGTCCCTGATCCAAATCCAGCAATGATAGATAAATTATTTAATCTGGAAATCCAATGCCAGCTACTGATGGATCCTGTGGAGTCGACAGACCCTCCTAGGTTTTACCCATCCATCATAAAGTGGGTAAATTTAATTGGGGCCAATTCCTGGCAGTTTTTATGGTAGCCCAGCAGGTATAGTACTGAGTTGCAGTGCTAAAGGTCGCTGATTCAAATCCAGCTGTGGCAGATAAATTATTTAATATTTAAACAGCCACGAATAGTGCCAATACAGGGATCTGCAGACCCTCCTGGCGCCCACCCAGCTTCTATAAATTGGGGAAAAACCTGGCGGTTGAGAGTGAACTCGACCAAATCACCTCCATGCACAACCATTATATTGAAACAATATAGTTTCTACCCTGTACTGAATAACAGTTTTTGGCTTTATGGGTTGTACATCATGTCCCTTTAGAATAAAATTACTTCTCTGTACTATTCTAAATACAGTGGAGCGTCGATTATCCGAACTAATGTTTTCAGGGGTGGTTCGGATAATCGAAATTTAAAAAAATAAATAAATAAATAAATAAATATATATATATATATATATATATATATATATATATATATATATATATATACATACATATATAAACATGCGTGAAAGGAAAATCTAAAACAATTAATATAAGTTTATAAAAAGCATAATAATAAAAATATATGTATTTATGTAATATGTATATTTTTAAAAATATATGTTCATAGTGAAAAATGAACGAATAAAAAATGCAATACAATGCAAAGAACAAAATATGTAGGTACATATGTATGTACATATGTATATGTATTCACATGTATGTAAAACAAAATCAAATTTATGCAAAGTTTTATCAAAATTAATTCTGTGGCTTAAAGAACATTTTAATACTTGTCTGCTTCATTGTTGACTTCCTGTTCATGGCAGCTAGATCTCTAATTATTTTAGTAGCAGTAAATTCAAATTAATTAAAATAACATTAGAAAAAAACCCAGAAAGTTCCGTTAATTGAAAGTTTGGATAACTGACGTTCGGATAATCGACGCTCCACTGAATATGGAAGAAGAGATTGTCCGGGTGGAGGTCTAAATAAATCCTAAATGTGGCTATTTATTGGTTAATAAGTTAAGTATTTGTTGGTTAATTGGTTCAAAATAAATAGTTTGTTTCTATTTAAGAATTTATTTTTCCTTCCATCTGGAGCTTTTTTTCCCTTACATAATTTATATGGTCAACCAAGAATAATAATAAAGCAGTAGTAACAGGTTAAACAGGTTAAATAGGTTAAAGGAGTTGTAAACAGGCTTTATTTTATGGTTCTACTCAAGAATTTTTCAGAGAATGTGCAGAAGATAAATTCTTCAGATGATTCCAGAAAATCTTATAATAAATAATACATTTTTATTAATTATTTAATTAATAGTTCTGCCGCTGTGATGTACATGTAACAGGGCTCGCTGATTTCCCAACAAATGAAGGCAATTGAAGCTACCCATTCCCACATCCTTTTCCTTGACAAAGTAATGAGGGAAGTGGGTATTGGAATAATGGAAAGGGATATAGCGGGCAATAAAAAAAAAAAAGAAAAAAATGGAGGGCATGCATCTACTTTTCTATTTACCAACACAGAAACAAACGGATATTACAGTATGTCCTTGAAATCACTAGTTCGTTTGTTTATTTATTTGAAGCCGCTTTACGCTACTATGGCAAATCGGACGATGCTTCAGTGGGAGTCCTAAATTTTGACTCCAGGAATAATTCCGATATGGTCTCGAATTCAAATCGGGCTGTGACAGATAATTTATTTAATTTGTTAACATCCGGGTATTGACCGTGTGGGGTCTGGAAGACCTTCCTTGGGCTCACCTAGCTTTTTAAAAGTGGGTACCCTTTATTCGGAAAAACTGGCGTTTGAGCGTGATCTCGGATAAATCAACTCCCTGTACAACCGTTCCAATTATTGAGTTCCAAATAAATATAAATAGAAAAACTGAGATGTATCGGCTTGAATACGCCGAAGGTCAAACAAAGGTCGACGGGGCTGAGATAGCTCTTAAAGGAGTTGAAGGACACTCCAGAGACTTCTTGGAACTTTAAACGCCATAAAACAAAATGGCGCAGAATCGGTCAGGGTAATAAAAAAAAACTTGTACCAATAGAACCCGTGAAGGGTGTTTGGTTCAGCACTTGTTAGATGCAATAATGTTTCAAGAACAACTCTTGTGCTGAGAGGTAATTTGTCCAAGATTTCGCTCAACCGCCATTTGAGGGTGCCCTCATTATAGAGGCTGGTTGAGCCCCAGATGGGTCGTCAGATACCACAGGTGCCAACCATAGCTGTTAACAGATTTAATAATTTATCTGCCAAAGCATTTGAGACTTAAATTGAATCCTGGACCTTCAGCATAGCAACTCAATGCTCTACCTACTAAGCTACCAGACAGATTGTTAACCTTATTGTTATTAAGGTTAACGATAAAAAGAAAATTTCACTAGTTTTTGAACCCGTACGCGTGCTTAGCAATTATCAATTTGGAAGAAAACAAGAAGTCTAAGAATATTATTGATATACTTAAAGATTAAATTTGATAGAAGTGATAAATCTTGAAATGGTTATAGTGTGTTTTTTATTTTTCTTAAACATTTTCTAATACCGTTTTTTAAATATATTAATTAACCAATCCTCAACTAAAAAAATCTTTCTAGAATAATATATGTAATATAGTAAGTTTGTTTATCCGGAATATCTTTGTTTTCGGAGACTAAGATTCCTACATGATTGGTTTAATGGAACACTCGAACTCTGCAATAAGATAATTGTAGTAGAGCACCAAGAGAAGGATATGCTACGTTACCTTCATAAAAAAATATATGTCTGCGCCGAGTCAGGGTTTTAATGACAGTAATAAAAATTTAACAAGTCCTCTTCAACGCTAACCAGAACCAATTCTAAATCCGTGATGCAATCAACTCCTTCAAGAGGAGCGATATTCGCGAAGGAAACATTATTTCACGTACCAAATAAAGTCTGTAAGGCCGGAAAGGTATGGTATACAAAATTATGTTCCATATGTATAATGATATATGATATAATGATTACCCAGTAAACTAATGGTATATCAATTGCAAAAAGATCATAAATAATGAAGAAAATGGTCTGGGTGAAGGTTAGAGAAAGAATTGTTTGAATAGGGCTGAACTATTTATTGGAAAACCGTAAATAAAACGAGGAGGTAATAGGTAATTATTATATATTTTATTAAAATTAAAAGAAATAAAAAAAATGGCAGTAGTCCTAACCTATTAATTGGTTCCCTCTTATTCACTGCAGACATGAAAACAAATAGAATATCGGAGTGATTGGTTATAAAAAATAAATAATTGTTCAAACGAGAATTATTGATAATGATATATCATGTTTAACCTGTACGTGAATTTATAATAGATTGGCGTTTCGTGATCTCCTCTATATTTCCTGTTAGGCCCTAGGGGGTTCAGAACAGCGGAGTGTATTTAAAATAAACATTGATAATGACGATTCTTCAGAGGGTGGGAAAAATAATTATCGACCGGCAACAGATTTATGACAGTTTTATTGCAAAAAAATAAAATTCAAATTTCTTATTCCTTCGTCTCCTCTCGCGTGCATACCAAACCCAAAATAATAAAAAAAAAAAGTTAAAATTAAAGCAACGTCGTAACTTGACAGGTATTATTAACCGGACAAATCGGCTATAATCAATATATTTGGGATAGGCGGTTGCCGATGTTTTCTTTTTTAATTTTTAATGTGAGTAATAATTTATTTCCAAGCCATGCGCATGAATACGTAGTATCGTTTTATAGAATAGAATAGAAAACAAACTTTATTCTGGGACCAAGACCCTTTAGAATAACAATAATGTACAAATAAAAAAAACATAATATTCATCTGGCCAGAAGGCTACATAATAATACAAATCATGAAATAATCAACAGTAACAAAACATAGTACAAATAGATATAGATAAGAAAATAAATAAATAAAGAACGAACTTGACAGGATTTTAACTAATTGTCGAAAATAAATATATTGATATTTATATTTACACACACACACACACACAAACTTATCAGTCTAATACGGATATTAAATATATTTTATGATTTTATTCGATGTTATTTATTTTAATTTTAGTTACTTAGTGGATTTTCACTAATTTTGTTAGTTTTATCTACTTTGTTGGGACTTTTGTAAATATCTTTTGATTTTTATCATGTATATTATTTTTATTTTTCTGTTCCTGTTTGTTATTCTTAAAGGACCTAGTCCCAGAATAAATTGGCTTTTCTATCCCATTCTAAATATATTGAGGAAAAATAGTCCGGGTGGAGGTCAAAAATAAAATTTTATATAACAATAATAATAAAATTTTTATTTATTCTGGGACAAGTCCCTTTAGAATAACAATACAGGTTTTGTAAGCCATTATGCCTTAGAGTGTAAAATAATTACATTTAACAAATTATTACAAATAATTTAATAAGTGAGAAAGAATAAAAAACAAACAAATAAATAATGAAAAAAAGTATGCTAATTACCTCCAATAACAATATTTTAAAATCAGATTAGAAGAAAAAGAACAACAAAATTATAGTTAACAATAATTATATAAGAGAAACAATTTATATCAAATTTATGCCAAGCAAAAAACTGAAAATAATGAAGAAAAGTTCAAACAATGCCCCTGATTTACACTTATTTTTAAAAAATATCTAACTAGATGAGTGAGCAGCCACATTACATGCATATGTACGTGGTTTATATCCCACACACTCATACATATAAACACATGTGTGTACATTTTTTTTTATTTAAGAATTTATTTTGGCCTCAACCAGGAGTATTTTATCCCCAATATAATTTATATATTGTATATAAATTATAAAAACATAAACCATATGTGTATGTATATATCATCACATCGAATATGACTCCTAAGATTTCCTTTTTTAGAATAATAAAAGTATAAATAAAGGGGGCATACGACATATTTTTTGTTCATTTGATTATTTATAATTAATTCTTCTTATGTTTATTAGGCAACATACTTTCACAACCTATTTGACATAATTTTTTTTTAATGAGTGTTAAAAACACGCCAGAGACTCGTTTAAGTGAAAAATAATGGACATTAACGCTTTAGATTTTTTTCTTATAATTTTTCTCTCAGCTGAACCGTGAAATGTGTTGATTAGTCTTATAAATGGGGAATTATCTACTTTAATTTTTTTAATGCCGCATTTTTTTTTAATTACTAAGATTATCTTATTCGATTTTTTTTCTGATTTTTTTATTGTTTGTCAAATAATTCAATTGTTATTAAGAGAGTCGAATAACCTCTTTAAATTGTTTATTTATCATCAAGGTTTCAAGTTATTACATTTCCTTTTTTTTTTAGGTCGATTTATTTTGGTTTTCTTTGTCTAATAACGTTTGGCCTAATTAATTATACACAACTTTCTTCCCTGGATATAAATATGTGTTTTAATGACAAGTGTTTTTTATTATAATATATTTTTTCTCTCTCTGTTATTCTTTGTTAATAACTCGTTTATATTATTAAAGGATTATAATCTTTTTATTTTATTTGTGATTTTTATTTGCTTAATTACGTGCAATGCATGATTCCTGAATTTACTTCTTTTTTTTTTTGGTAATAGAATATTGTTACTTTTCAGAGATATAGTTCCGGAATAAATATTTTTTCTATTCTATACTAATATATAAAACAATTAAGGTGCAATATATTTAACATATTTCGATGTAATTTTTATTTACGTTTCAATAATTTTTATTGATATACTGGGACAGATTTTCAACAATCATTGAATAGATTTTGAGGAATACTCTTTTTGAGATCATATGCGGTTTAACATAAGATCCTAGAACTCAAAATTCTTTTGACGGATTTTGTTTATTAACAGAATAGTTATTATTGGAATGCCCACTACTTTGAACACGGAATAGTTTCCTCACATTTTTCAAGGTCCTATTTTGACAACAGTGTGAATTATTATATGTATACGCACGTATGTAGGAAATAAAAATAGGTAACTGTAAAAATATTGCACATGTAATAACTTAAAAATCCTATAATTACCTATAGAATCAAGAAAAAATAGTGTGAAAATAAATAAGAATGACGATTTTCAATATTTTCACAAAAAAATGTCATTCCCTCTAAAGTAATACTTTTAAAAATATTAAAAAATAGTTGAATTAACTGATCATGAAATTATCTTTTTTTAGATCAAATTATCAATCAGAATGACTTATTAATATTTAAAAAATAAAAAAATCAACCGCTACAGCCCATGAAGGGTCTTAAATTCAGTAGTAACTGTACTGTTTAAATACATCGGTTGTGCAGGAAGGTGATTTGTATATCACGCTCAATCGCAAGGTTTTCCCCACAATCAAGATTTCCCTATATATTGAGGCCATATGAGCCCTAAGAAGGTAAATCCTACAGTGTCTACTTTGGATTTAAAGATATTAAATAATTTCTCTGCCACGAATTCATACCCGGGACCTTCCTATCCCTTAATTTAAATAACCTAGCTACTCATTATGCAATATTCTGAATTATTATTTACCTTTATGATTATTACTTATTAAGAAATGAAAGTAAATTAATAATTTTCTTTTTAAAATAAGTTTTATTCAATTTAAAAAAATATAAATTGTTTATAATTACTTTTCCTTTAAAGTTCAAAACTTTCATCATGTCTTGTGCGATACTCGTCAAAATTGTTTATACGTAATCACCGATTCCTAGGGCTTCAAATTTATTATTCACTGAATAGAGATAATAAAATACCGGGCTTTTGACAATATAATGACATTAATTTTATATAATTTAAAAAAATAATTGGCTAATCGAGAAAATTACAAAAGGGGAACATTTCCAGTAATCGCTTTTAACATAGAATGGATAATCGGATGTTTATGCGTAAATAAATATGCAAATTCCTAATATTAGCCTACTCAGTATTCAAATCAAGTATTGAAATTATATCCATTTTAGGGGTGGTCATATGAATAATTATGAATGAAATACTAAATTTAAATTCGAACCTTTTAAGGAAGTTTCTTTTATGCAACCCCCATAAATTGTGATTTATCAAAATTTTATATTACAGTATTGATCATATTTATTTATTATATGAATTTTTAATTGGAAGAATTACTAATTGGACAGTTTCAGAACCTATAGCCCCTCTCTTACCTTTTTTTGGCAATAATTAGTAAATTGATTTTTTGTTTAGGAATTTATAAAAAGGCTTCTCAAACCTTCATTGCTTCGTGTTATATCGTTACAAGGGAATATTATTTATGTTGTTGAACCTTTATTTTGTTGTTGAACAAAAATAATGGTTCAACAACGGAAAATAATGGTTTATTTTTGTTCATATCATTATGACGTCATCATTGGCTCCATCCCAATATTCAAATGTTTTGAAGTCTCATATATATGTGCAGGGACGTTCTGTATCCGAGATCACGCTCTACCCATCTTACAGAGGCTGTGTGAGCCCTAGAAGGGTCTCCAGATCTCACACGGTCCATTTCTTGTTGCTAACTGACTAAATAATCTGCCACAGCCGGATAAATAATTTCCTGAAACCGGAACCTTCAGGATTGCAATTAATCACTTTATACATCGAGTCACGCCACCAGCCTATGACTGATATGATAAAACCAAAATATTTATAAATATATAAAGTTAAAATTCATATTGTAAATAAATGTGATCCATTACTATAGTACAGCGTGTTGTGAAGTCGCATTTTTGCAACAGTGGGTCAAATTAGGGGATTGCACACCTCGCATACCTTTAAAAGTTCTAATTTCAATTTAACGTTTAACTTATAATTATCCACATAACAATCCCTAAAATAGGTATAATTCCAATACTTCATTTGAATATTGATTGACGAAAAGAGGCCAAAATTAAAAAATTTGCATATTTCTTTGTGCATCGGAACACCATTATCTTCTGATATGTGAAAATCGATTATTATAAATTTCTCCCCCTCCCAAATTTTATAATTTTGAGTATCCGCCAATTATGTTTTTTAATTTTGTATACCTACCACGATGAATTACTAAGCTATACCGAGAAATCTACCGTATCCATCGGGCGAAAGTCCCTATTAAGAAATGAGTGCTTAATTAGAAAGTTTGTTGTCGTTTGCAAGTTTCCATAACAGTTGACACCTTGAGCAACTCCTGTCCCATTTGTAAGATTAAAACGGAAATCTTATTTTTTAAAATTACTTATTTAAATTTACACATGTATTTTAATAACACAAGTAAATATAATGAATGATAGGTATTGACATGAGATAAAGGCAAGTAGGAAGGAGAAACTACCCAATGGTACTAATTACATAAATATTTTTTTAATTTATATATTTAAAAAACTCATTATATGAGCACTATTTTTAAATGACCCACATCACTGTATCAAGGTTATAAAAAAATATGAGATGACCTTTCCGATAAAGCTGCAGCTATTTTTCTACAATCGTGCGTATTGATTTATTTTAAAATAATCCTGTATGAAAAAAAAAATTCAAATAACTAAATTAAATACCGAAATGTATTGGTTTTTAAAACCGACTTAAAAGAATACAGAACATGACTGTCTCAAGGATTTTCTATTACTCGATCATTTTCAGATTCAATAGGACAAGATTGAATATTTAATTATTTATAAAATTGTGTACGCGTTTTACAGGCGTATTAATTAAAAATGAAACACAATATAAAGTAATTTCTAACAAGGGAACAGCAGAATTGAAATTAGTAAAAAATTCTAAACGATGTCCGATATCTATAATATGTCTTCCAAACAAATATAAAAGTTTAATAGACATCATTATATTAGTTTTTGTAATGAAAAAATTAATATTTTTCTTTAACCTAATTAACGGTTTTACAATCTTATTGATCATTTACCTATTAAATATTTAAGTTTATCCTTAATTTATTCAATAATATTTATATAAATTAAAAAATAGTTACAAAATAACGGAATAGTTTTATTTTATTAAACATTTTTGTATTTAAAAGAAGTATACAGAATAAAATAATTGTTCTTGAACATCGTCAGTGCGTAAAAGGGATAATTTATACCTACTAAGCGATTGGCATTGTTCCAAATATGGTTAAATTAAGAAAAATTATAATAATTTAAACAATTAAAGTACTAATTTTACTTAAGAAACAATTTATTTGATTTGAGCCAGGTTAAAATTTCGGTAAAGAAAAAAAATCTAATTTCTTTTTAATACAAACCAAACCAATATACAACAAAGTCTTTCAATAAGTACATCACAAATCCTCAGATAATAAAAATAATAAATAAGCGTTCCAGTAAATATGTTCTAATATATGAAAGAATAAATCTTAATAATAATATTAATAAAACGGCACGGTGAATAAAAGGTAATTATTGTTATATAAAGATTTAAGTTGTAATATTAAAAGAGAGGGAATAATTACTTATAATAAATCTAAAGACGGGATTTGTGACATTGAAAGAGGTGGATAAGGCAATATGCAATAAATAAATTAATTTTTACGAAGAAAAAATTATGTTAAATCGAATTCTAAACAACATTAATTTTTTAGGTGTATCATTTTTTATTTGCGTAATTATCAAAAGATAAAAAACAATACACAGGTAGTTGAGAAATGCACGATGAATAGAAAACATAAAACAAGTTTTTTCTCCGCTGCAATCATCATAAAATGAAAGTCTCGCGACGAAAAAAAGTTTTTAGTCCGGTATTGTTTGGAAGCGGTGTCATCAGAGAGTTGGGGTTACGAAACCTCTAGCATGTTAAATAATACCTGTTCGGGCAGCTTCTAGTGCTCCACTCGATCGGCTAAAATAAAAAAGATCCTATAAAGGGATTCATTAAGTGTTAGATACTGTACTGTTTCTCAGACAACGGTTGTGCAGGGAGGTGATTTGTACGAGATAGCGCTCAACCGCCCGGTTTTCCCTAATATATAGAGGCTATGTGAGCCCCAAAACAGCTGCAAATCACACAGGATCCACTATGCGTATTAACAGATTAAATAACTTATCTGATACAGCCGGATCCGAACACTGCATCTTCCGCACTGGAACTCAGCGCTCTACACACTGAGCAACTAACTCTCAAAATACGCTCTCCCTAAAAAAATAAATACAAATATTCTGAAGGCGTTTCAGAGCGAATCGTTGCCAGTAAATTATGCCTCAACAATGGTGTTAAGAAAACAATTGTGTAACATTCTTCGTATTATAATTGCATGGAATTGTTAATGGAATAATAACGGGATAAAAATATAAACGTAAATATGCTACATTATTTTGACATTCATTCACGTTTATTTTGCCAGAGAATACTAAGATTGTAAATTTTTTTAGTAAATTCATTGATTCATTGTCCCAGACCATTTTCAACATTGGTCAAGATACATACGTCCAACTTTTTTCTCATTTACATATAGAATTGTTATGATTGGGAAAGGAGTAGCAGTGTATAGACGGCTAAGTTGCTACGCTGAAAGTAGAAATCCAGCTATGGCAGATAAATTATTTAATCTACGGATGGACCTGGGATCTACAGATCCTCCTGGAGCTAATCATCTCCCTGCTCAACCGTTGTTCTAGAACTAATAAAGTTTCTACCATGTGCTGAGCCTAGGAGCCTTCATGGATTGTAGTAGTGCAGGATTTTTTAATATTTATAAAATATGCAACACGTAATCATTTTCCCTCGAATCAATCGTTCATGTATTCAAAGAATCGTTACTATTTTGACCTTTGATTGCAACGGGATAGCGAAGTGACCTAATCTCTATTTATAAAGTTTCAACCTTCCAACTTTTTAGACTGAAACAATAACACGAGTCCTATTCAATAATACTCGTATTCCACGATAATTAAAAATTTCAAGTACATAAGAGAAGTAAGGACAGGTAAAGATGTTCATGTCAAAGTTACAAGGTTACTTGTCATTGGATAGTAACTTTTTTTTAAAGTTACAGTTTATGACATAATCATTGTAAAGCATAGGACCAATCGTGCTTAACAATTAAGGTAGTAAAGAAAGCAGATCACAATATCTTACTCAAGTCCGCTGAGAAATAGATATCAAATATACAAAGGTTTTTATTCTTTGGAGAAAATGGAAATTTTCCTTTGCCTTTAAAAACGATTTTACGTAAATTTCTCTGCAGAAATTAAGTAAAATCTGACCTTGAGTTAGTTGACCATGTTATGAAACTATTTTTATTATAAAAAAAATAAATGGTAGAAAAAAAAAGTCTACACCACTACAATCCAAGAAGGGTCTTGGATTCAGTAAATGTTGTCAGTCCGACAACCAGCTCACCGGGCTGGTTACCCGCCGAATTAAGGGTAACCACTTTATAGAGGCTGGGTGAGCCCTAGAGGGATCACAGATCCTATAGGGTCGATCCACGGCAGTTGAGAGTGTAAATTATGTATCTAGAGGATTTTACCCGTATCTTCATCTATGCAACGCAGCACTCTATTTACATAGCTACTCCCTCCCTATTCATATTAAAAAGTTAAATAATAAGAAGGAACAAAATTATGGTCATCTAATGACAATACACTACATGTAACCTCTACTTCACTTTTAATTTATTATATTACTGTGAAAACTAGACCCTGTTTCATATACGGTGATATATGTTTTGCATCTTAAAAGAATAATCCAGACTTTTTGAAGTTACGAAAAATAAAGTTCCCAAAAACCAATAAAAAAAAACAATGATAAGTCATAATATGCCAATTGGTGGAGCACATACAAATTGGGATCTTAGATCCTGCTTAAAAGTAAATCATTTCTCTACGGATAATTGAGTAAAAGAGAAATAGCAGGACGAAATCAACGTTCAAATTGCAGCAAAACCATTTGATTATAAGCCATTTTCAAACTCTAACCCGACGATTAGATCGGAATCAAACCTGTGTTCCCGTCCAAGCCTCTTATTGAGACACGCGTATAGCAATTAACTAGTCGATTGCTTTTGAAAGGTACTCTTTTCGACAGAACCGGAGGATTCTTGATTTTCTTGAGTGTGAATGTGTCTGGTAGTAGTAGAAGATCCAAGATTTATATTTTTTTTTTGGGGGGGGCGAACACCGGGAATAAGTTGACAGATGAATCAGTATATATTATCAAAGCTGTTTTGAAATGCACAATGGTTTTAAAAGAAAAAAAAGGAAATTATTTCATCATTTGACTCAGATCATTTATAAAAACAAAGAATGTAAAATGTGTAAAGTGACCATTGTAAAAAACAATCATGTATATTTATATATATTTTTAATATGAGGGGGGCCTCATTAAAGAAATCCTGGATAGTGTGAGATATTACCCGATTAAATTTTCGGGCTCAGAAATGAACGAGTGTTATTAATATTTTTTTTATTAATCCTTACTATATCCCCACCTTTTCTCAAGAGGGCTATGCCTTTTTAGGACCAATTATTCAGCTTAGTACCTTATTTTTGAATACCATAAGACATTGTCCATCCTTCAACGTCAATGTTCACGTTTCAGATCCATAAAATTGGTCAGACTTACTTCTATTCCATTCCAGTAAAGAAGAAAAAAATATATAATGAAAAAAAAGTATAAAAGGTATACATTATATTAATTAAATAAAAATTATGCTTCAAAGCGTTTGAGGTTGTTCTCTGATAATTGTAAATCAGCAAAAATTATTCTAAAAAGTCATTACTCATCATCAAGCTTGAATGAGCCTCTAAATAAAAGATGATATTTTCTTGTGAGCCCCAGGGGGGGGGGGGGCTAGATCCCTTATGATCCATCTCCCACTGCAAACAGACTAAATAAAAGTGCCTGCAGTGGGATTTGAACCAGGATCTCCTGGATTGAACCGGCTCTACCACTGAGCCACCCCGCTCCAATTTTTTTTATATACAGACACAAATTTGAGAGGTGTATAAATACCCTTTAGTACATGTGCATTTACAATGCTATTTATCGACTTTCGCTACATAATCATCGCTAATTTATCATAACGGAACGTGTAACGATTCGAAAAAACAACACGATAATTGCACAATTGGTACATTAATTAATTAAAAGCCATAAATTGCTTCATTACCTTATAATTAGGCGAGGGAAAGGTGTCAATTATATGTCGAGTTCCGATAACTGTCCAACCGTTGTACAAAGAACGATTATACATTTTTTTTTTTTTTTTTTTTTTTTAGAGTCCGTTTATACTTCTTAGTGTCGAGCAGTTCAGTAAGGCACACCCAGCTGCTATATAACATGTAGGATCGAAGGATAAACCAGGCGGTTGCTTACCTCATCATAAAAATTCTTTGGTAAAAAACGAAATAATTATATATTAAACAAATAATAGCCCTGAAGACAGTTCATGTTTTATACTATTATAGATTTTTTAATATATAGTGCGCAAAAATGAATAGGGATATTGCTAATTTTGTAATGTATTCTTTACCTGGCATTTATATTAATATATATTTAATAACTATATTAATATTTAATGTAGTATAATTTCTAATAAATATTAATGATTTTATAATAAAAATAATATTAAAATGCTAGGCAAAGTGAAAACTACAAAATTAGAGGTATTCCTATTCATTTTTGCGTAGTTTTAATTAATTAAATATTAAAATTTTAAAATACATATAATTTATTTATTCAATGAATCAAACTTGGAAAGGTATTAATAAATACAATATACAAAAAAATAAGAGATTTTTTAAAAAGAATTATGTAATAGTAATAATCGAAATGGAGTTGTAGCAGTGTTTACCACGAAGGTGCATAGACAGCACAATACAGAAAGGAGTTTTTTTTTTTAAATTGATCTTATTCATTTAGGGGCGTACATGGTGCCATGCCTAAACTATTTTAAATTCCAAAGCATTTATATTAATATATATTTAATAACTATATTAATATTTAATGTAGTATAATTTCTAATAAATATTAATGATTTTATAATAAAAATAATATTAAAATGCTAGGCAAAGTGAAAACTACAAAATTAGAGGTATTCCTATTCATTTTTGTGTAGTTTTAATTAATTAAATATTACAATTTCAAAATACATATAATTTATTTATTCAATGAATCAAACTTGGAAAGGTATTAATAAATACAATATATGAAAAAATGAGAGATTTTTTAAAAAGAATTATGTAATAGTAATAATCGAAATGCAGATGTAGCAGTGTTTACCACGAAGGTGCATAAACAGCACAATACAGAAAGGAGATTTTTTTTTAATTGATCTTATTCACTTGGGGGGTACATGGTGCAATGCCAAAACTATTTTGAATTCAAAACTTAAAAGATTTTTTTTTTATTTTAAATAGTTTTTAATGGTTTGCTCGGATATTGTATTATTGTTAGAATAGGGTATAAAAATAATCGATAACCATAATGATTGATAATGGGTTAAATTAAGTTAAATAGGAGTATATTGTATTAAAAATAATAACATAAAATATTCATAGCCTTTTTTATTACTTAATTAAGTTCATTTGAAAAATTATTTAAGCCATATAATAATTACATCTCAGGTATTCTTTCAAAATTCCATTCCTTTATGGTATCTAAAGTACCTTTTTTTTAGAAACCTGAAAGGTTCTACGATAACTGGGCACCATTTCTATCTTGTGTATCCGTTACCTTACTAATCGTCCTAGCAGTAAGGTATGGGTAACCTGTTACGAGTTGCAATAAAACAATCAAATCCTACCGGAATTCACATAAAATATTCCTTTTAATATAACGGCATTGTTTCATAAACTTTTTTTATAAATAACAATGCCATACAACATTGTTGTAGAAATAACAATTTTATATAACAAGTTAAATATTGTTGAGTGAACAAAAGTATTGCAAGGTGGTTGCCAAAACCTATACAACCCATTAAGTGTCTTGGATTGATTACATTGTAGAGACTGTACTGTTTCTAAGCCAACATAAAAGGGCTGGGTAAGGCCTAGGAAATAGTGCAGATCCAAAAAGTTCGATCTATGGCAGTTAATAGATAAAATAATTTATCTGCCAGAGATGGATTTGAAATCAGGACCTTCATTCATACAACCAACTCTACACAATATACTAAAGTTCTACACTGCTACTCCTTCATATTTTTAAACACTTCTTTAATATACCCTTATATGAGCTATAAACCTATATATATTTCTTTTTTGCGTAGGGATAATTTTATTACAGATCTATAAAAACGTTCTTGAACCGGCTATACTTTCACATTCACTAATTCCCAACGGTTGCATTGGCCGTATGCAAATTTCTTAATCCTTCCATATCGGTAATTGATGTCCAGTTGCCAAAATGAGAAATCCTTCGGCTCCTTATGGTCATGCCACACGACAGGGTTGTAAATGTTGAGGATGGGGACGCGTGTACCAGGCATCGTTAATTCAAGAATTCAGATTGCTGCACGAAATCAGTACAAGGACGTGCGATCCAAATAAGTCGGTGCAACGTTCCAAAAAAGGGGAAGATTATGTTGACGTGTGGACTTACTGGTAAGTTGTTAAGTTGCGTTCTCAATTCATGGAAAAAGTTGCAACATGCTATTTCTCTTTAAATCTTAAAAACTCTTCTGATTTGCGCGCCTCCAATGGGCAGAACGCGTCTAATCGCTTGCACTTTTATGGGCGTTCTAGTGAACAAGGACACTTTCGTTCTAGGCGCCTTGGGAGGAATCTCGGGACAGCTCGTTCATAAGGACATGGGATTTGAAGTAGGGAAAAAGTATTCTGAACGAACCAAAAAAAAATGTATATCCCATTTGTACCAAAAAATGATTATCCGTTTTGGACCACAACGAGCAATAGAAAATGGCATAAGAATGCACTTCATTGAAACATGGGTTTATTAATCTATGGAAAATGTTTAAGTAAGATTCTCTAATTCTTGGCGTACATCGTTCGATTCTCTGATGCTCAAGAATTTAATCCTGTTGAAATAACCTCCTCAGTTATTCAGTCATAATGGTATATAAAAATAAATAATCCAAAAAATTGACTTATCCGTGCAGGATAATAAATGTGTTAATATTATTGACCGATTCCATCGAAAATACTTAAATGTGCATATCAGAAAGGCACGTTGGCGAAACTTAAATTAGCGTGAGTTGATAACGAATAATAAAGTATGAATGTGAATATAAAAAATAATAAAATTAATTGAATTAAATAAAACTATTGACTCGCTGATTGTATGATAAAACGAGAAAGCCTATTTTTACGACTCTAATTGAGATTTTAGCATAGTTGGGCTAAACTAAATCCACTATATCTCGTCTTTATGGTACAAAAATAGCGGAATGTTTTATTTTATTAGGAGTAGGGTTCGATAATAATTATAGTAATTTTAATAGCGCAATGAAAAAGTCAAACGATCGGATGAAAAATTGTGTTACTGGAGTGTGTTCGTACACAGACTCTAGACTTTTTAATGTAAATATGAATCTTAAAACCTAATTCTAAAAAATCTTAAATACCTAAATAAAACTATGATAATTAAATTAATTTAATTTAAACAGAAAACATATTTTTTTCATTCGGAAAATATATTAAATGGACTAAAAATTATTCAGAAAGAAATACTAACCAATAAGAATTCAACAGTTATCTTTTAAATATTCTTTATTCGAATAAACCATATGTTTCAACTGCCCAATCTGAATAATCGTCAACATATATGAAAATTTTCTGTTCTTAATTTTGTTGACGAATTCAAAAGTAATGTTTTCATCTTTGTCAATGAAATAAATTGAATTGATGTGGAAATGGTTGACTGGATATATCTTAGAGGAGTATAAAATAGTCTAGGATGTAGCCAATAAATTTTAAATTTGAAGGAATAAGTTAATAATTATTGACTGCATCCCCTGACCATTTGACACTCTTCTGAAATAAATTTAAGTAGCCGTTCCATTTAAAGACATGTAAAAAAAAAAAATGCTTCGACTTATTATGTCATAACTAAAACAATTGTTTAACAGTGGATAATTTGTTTGATTAAGCTAAATCGTCACCATCTATTTTGAGACATGATCCACTGAAAGATCTTTAAGATGCTTTAACAAGCACTTAAGCCTATTAAGACATACAGTAACTTTCGGCGATTCAGTAACTCACGACCGGTGAACTAAAAATATCTATATATATTTAAACAAATAAAAGCTATTATATTTTTTTTCAAGTTAATAGTGTGAAAAAAACATTGGTAACTACTGTAAAAAAAAAGTAAACAAGTATATAAACAAACAGGGATAATATATTTGATGATATATTACAAATTATAAACATATACATCGGAAATTGCGAGAACACGGGATATGGGATCGGTGAAGAGAAGGGATTTGACCGACCGAGGTACGTGCCAGGAAAGCTCGAGTTGCAGAGCACCATGACGGATGCGTGGAAGATCCGGGTTCGAATCCCAGGCCTGGACTAATCTTTTCTCTTCAAAATAAAAATATTTAAAATTATAATAATTATAAAAAAATAAACTCAATTATAAAAATATACGTTTCTGCTATATTATATCATATTCAGGCTTATCAAAATAAATATGCAGAAAATTTATTCCATCAACTGTGACTTTTCATTCGTTTCCTATTTTAATGTTCTCTAAAAATACAAAATACAAATACAAAATATCGCTTTAGCGTGTAATTATGGGAAATGTGTTTATTTCGGTAATCAGTTCATCAAGAAATTAAAGTTTCAACAAACATATATCATCTATACTTTGAAATGTCAGTTGAAAAGTTTATTTTGTGATGAAGTGATCGCCGAGTTATGCACATTTCCCACTTCTACACCCTTCTTTCCATACTAAAACTCACGAATATTTTTATTTTCTAGAATATTGAAATAAATGGAAAGCTTAGACTTGTTATGACTTGACTCGGAGCGACAACCTGCGGAACTGATACCTATGTATTTACTGTATATGTATATATGTATGTTTCTGTGAGTGTATGTATTTTGTGTGCATACAATACCTCTTTTGAAGGTAAACAGCAATAATGCACACACAAACACACACACCTGAACGCTGTGTAATCGAGACCTTGGGCTGTTCAAACAATTGTTCGAACAGAAAGGAATTCCGCTTTAACCATCGGTCAAACCGACGCAGCTTCCCACAACAGAACCCAATCTCTAATTCTGTTATAGGATCAGTGAAAGAAGAGATATGACCGAGAAATGAGCCAGGATGGGCGAGATGGTTAAGGCGCCACTACGGAGAATTGGGAGACCCGGGTTCGGGTCCCGATCCTGGTCATATCTTTTCTTTTCAAATAAAATATTTACACAAGGAATCGTTCGTATCCTTTGGAAAGGCGTAACTCCAGAGATATGATAAATAATAACCTGTATACCACAACAACCCATGAAGTGTTTTGGGGTTCAGAACATGTTAGAGACCGTACTGTTTCTTGGACAATGGGTGCACAGGTAGGTGATCCTAGATCATGCTCAACTCCCAGATTTCCCCCCCCCCTTATTTTAAGTACCCAAGAGATTGGATGAGCCCCATGTGGTCCTAGATCCAATAGGATCCATCTTCATCCGCTGACAGATTAAATAAAAGTCTGCCAGCGAGCGGGATTGAAGCCGAGGATCTTCACCACGGCAACTCAGCATTTTACTCGTACCACTGAGTCACTCCGCTCCCTTGAGATATGAGTACGACTCATTATACAGATATTTATGAGCCAAATAGATATCTATAGAGTAATTATTGATATCTCGCTATGCAAGATTGAACTATTAAGGTTATCAACATTGCGATAAAGTGAATAGAGTATTTTTAAATCGAGGGCGTGAATGATTGGAATTTGCAGTGTGTTAGAACATACACGTGGAATGAAGTATGTACCTTTAACTTTGAAATCAATTCGTATAAGACGAATTTACTTTTAGTAAATAGGCATTTCGGTATGCGGTAAATATTTCATTTTGTTTAATGTTAATATGTTTAATAATTATTTAATATATGCTTAACCGTATCAGATACGTAGATGTATATACATAATAGATGTTTAGAAACAACAACATAACAAATAACTTGTTGCTGTCAGTCATGTTACTTTTAAGCTATAAAAGGTTTTTTTTTCTACTATCTGTACCATTACAACCCATGAAGAGTTTTGGGCTCAGTACATGGTAGAGACTGTACTGTTTCTAAGACAAGAGTTTTGCAGAAAGGTGATTTGTCCGAGACCACTTTCAATTTTTAGGTTTTCCCCTAATTAAGGGTACCCACATTATAGAGGCTGGATGAACCCCAGAAAGATTCGCAGATCCCACTGGGTCTATACGATGCTGTCAAATAAAACAATTTCTCTGCCACAGCTGGATTTGAACCAGGGATCTTTAGCACTGCAACTCAATGCTCTACATATTGATCTACCCCTTTGAAAGTAATAAAAATAAAATAAATTAATCCGCTAGTTGTTAGCAAAATATCTTTTAAAAATTCCATTTCGAATCCCGCTCCCTAAGAAAAAATTATCTCCCAAAATTTGTTTGATCGGCAGATATCGATTTCAACCAACAAAGCCTAGTAAAAACTATTAATTATTTTTTAATTAAACTACTACCAAAGCCAAGTTATAATTATTAATGTAAACATTTTATAGTTGTTTTTCTATGCTCTTGTATTCTATTTAACCTTCTACAAACATTTTCATGTGAAATCAAACACATCATAATCGTATTCTATTTTTCTAATCCTCCCTATTTCATTAAACAAATAAGCAGTACTTATTACAGTGAATAGGTTTAATTACAAAGATATATTATCCAATTATCCTTGTCCGCGTTGTTTTTAATTCGTTAGCAAATTGCCGTGGAGGGAACAGCAATAAAAAATATTGAGATTTTTCTTTTTTACCGAATATAAATTGTGTTAATTACTCCGTAATTTGCGGTTACTTAAATTGTCAATGCACCCGGGCAATGTATTATCGGTAAATACATTGAAATTAAATTGTCCGGCAAGAATCGTTTACATAAAATTAATTATTTTCGCCTTGGAATAGTGTAATTATACAATGATTTGCACAACTGTTTATGGCAAATGAGCATAGTAAATGTAAACCAGAGATTTTTTCCCTTAATTAAACTCGTAATAGTCTATGGTTAGTTGCAGTACTCAGAAATCATTTATTATAATCGCATTTCAATAATATATTTTATGTATATAATTTGAAGTCATACATGAAAGCAATAGATTTTGAAACCCACACTAATGTTGTTGGCCATTTATTTTAGCAGTGGGTGAGACAATCGGTCTCATGCCATCACCTCTTAGCAGAACACCAACGCATCGCCCAACATCCAAGACGTAGGTGAGGAAATGCAAATAATGACGGTTAATAATAATAACGCCGGAAAAAAATCGTAGACTTTCATTTCCAGTTTCCGCTTGCCCACGGTCATCAAGATCTTTTAAAAACGATTCGGTAACATTGCGGTGACCTTAGAAATGTATGAACGATTTTGAAAATAATAGTTGTTCGTGCACTCATAACTAAAAAAAAATGCTAATACATTACATTGAAAAGTAAAAACACTAAAACCAATAATAATGTAGAACAAACATTTGTTCATTTTATATAGAAGAGCAAACGCTAAAAGAGACATAAAATACATTTTGTTGTAAGACATTATTGGAAAAATTTCAATCAAAAATACCTGTCAATATGATGCATTAATAGGCAAAATATTGACAGGTATTTTCTTTTGCTGTTTTTAGTTGTAAATTTTCCATTAACGGCTTAATTAATTCATTTATTTATTGATATTAATAATGTTTAATTAATTAAATGAAAATATGTTATTTCAGAGTTATTTACAAAACTATAATGTACTCTTAACTATATTTATTCTCCATCAACGTTTTTAAATTAAGATTACTAAATTTTTTCCGCTTTTTTAATATATGATTTTGTTTACTCAATTAAAAAAAATAATTCTTTTATGTTTTTCCGATACTTTTTAATCTGATTCACATCCTAATGATTTCTATGTGTATTAATATATGTTTATATTGATAGATATTCATTGGCTTTGAAGTATACCGAAAGAACCACTCATGCCACATTGATGTACTTCCTTCTCAGCAATTGCTATGTAAATAAATTATTTTTTAAAATTGAAGCTCAAAACCAAGATTTATTTTTAAATACTCCTCATTGATGTGAGAGTTCCCTTCACCTATATTCGACATGATCCAGGTACGGTCTGATTTGTTAAAAGAAAAAATCATGCATTTGTTGACCGAACAACCATGAAACGTGTATTTTTTTAGATAATGGTAGTAATTATCATTTCGCTGTAGTGGTATATAAAATTTTATTCTTGTTTCAATACCTTTATTTTTTTTAGTTGCAAAAAATAAATACAAAAATTTCAATCGGTCTTTTAAAATAAAGAGAGAATATTGAGCAAAAGATTTCTTTAAGAAAATAAATTTAAATCTAGAGAATAGAATTATATTTACTGATTTGCAGTAATTCATTACGTATATTTTAGATTTATTTCTACAGAAAATTTAATATCTAGATCCAAATATATATATTTTTTATTTATTTCGGTTATAATAAATAGTTTATCACAACTTAAGGAATTAATTCTTTGACCTCCATCCGGATCATTTTCTTCTCCATTTATTTAAGGTCAACTAAAATTGTTCAACCTGCATATTAAGATCTCAAAAGTCCATCTTTAACAAAATCATAGGCTTCCGTATCGGCACTAGATTTCAGTTGTTTACCAATTAAGGTTGAAGCGGAATACACAAGCTATTCTCAAGTTTTAAAATGAATTTTTATCTCGTCTTCTTGTGATGAGAAACGAATTCATCCGCATTTTTACAACATCTCGAGGAACGAGTTCATTAGAAAGTCGACTAATTGATATCCCGAAACCCAAGGCCGGCTCCCATTAACATAAATGCCAATCATTGTATTCCCTTGCTCAACGAGAAATGCCGAAACTTTGGATTGTTGTAAACGTGTGAGGTTATTGGATGCATTGTTGTTGACAGTTAATTATAAAAATAATATAATAATAGGCTTTTGTATGGGTCTCGGGGTCAATCATTCAACGGATACGATGAAAGGAATGATGGAGTGAATGTAATTCATAGGATCGTCCTTGGAAACGAGCGCTTATGCGCTAATCGTGTGCAACGCTCAAAACGGTTTTGCGCAACTTATCTCTTTCCCCTATTGTTTGCGCTTCGGAACAACCTCCATCCTGTACCCATTGACTTCAAACTAAGGGGGCTTTCGTGTCTTGCCCAGGCTAAACGTATGTTCGTGGAAGAGGACACTTCGCCCCCTCGATGGGTTAACCGATTTATCCGTAAGTAAATAAAAAAAAAAAGTTGCTTGGCTATTTACATATCAGCAACTTCATTTCTTTTTATTACAATAAAAACTAAACCAATTTATTAACTTGAAGAAATCGATTTTTTAACATAAACATGAAATACTCTCCAAAGTATATGGTAAGATACTAATTGATGAAATTTAAAATTTAAAAAAAACTATTCAAGCATCTTTTTATAATAATTCTATCCACCGAACGATCCCCATCATTTGGTATGGCGCATTAAAATCGAAACGGAATCTTAAAATAATAAAAAAAAATAGCACATTTTTTATATTACTCGGTCATTTATTATTTTTTTTTTTTTAATTTTCATAAGTACACATAGAAAAAGCATTTGTCGACTCATTTATGTGCTATTTCTCCTTATGTATTACAGTTGTGTGAAAAAATGGAAAACATCCCAATATTTTATAAATAAAATAGGCAAATTATTTCCCTATTAATAAATACTTATAAAAAATAAAATTTTACAAAATATTACTTATTAAATTCTATCCAACGAACGATCCCATCATCTGCTGTATGAATAAAATCGAAAATGAATCATAAAGTTAAAAAAAATAAAATGGGTTTAAAAAATCAACATGAGAAAAATAATTAATTACTGCTCATTTATGTGCCATTTCTCCTTATCTATTAGAGTAGTGTGAAAACAAATAAAAAATATCCCAATATTTTATCAAAAAAATAGATAAATTATTTCCATATTACTCGTAATAAATAGCTATAACAAATAAAATTACACTAAATATTCATTAGTATATTCCATCAACGGAACGATCCCCATTATTCTGTATGCATTAAAATCGAAAGAGATCATTAAGAATTTCATGGATATCTATTAAAGACAAAGCTTAGAACTCGAAATAGTCCTGCTGTTCAATGTAAATATACATAAAATCGATATGTACATACACTATCGATATACATATAGCCCATAAAACTTAAGAGGTTGAAAATTCATTTATATTTAATTCACGTTAAAATTGCATATTATTTATTGTCTAATAATGTATAAGTTTTAATAATTTTTGGAATCAATGAGTCAATCTCAATGAGTCCAAGTTGATAATTATTTCTTTTACATGTTTAAACAATTCCTTTAATATGATTAACATCATTTTTTGTTCGAGTTTTTTTTTTTTTTGCTGATACAATTTGTAGTCATAATTCATTGATATTTTATCAACCACGATATATATAATAGAGAGATGATAAGATCTCTAACACCGGGAGTACTCGGTGCAGCATTATTTTCTTGTTATGGAAGGAGGTCAACGACGCATGACCTTACTTAGTGCAGTCATTATCCACCTCAGGTTATTAAACAAACAGTCTATAATTATTGTGATCCTTTATAGCATCCTATTGCTCAGTTATTTGTTATAATTAATGTTATATTCGACTTGTAATGTAGGGTAACAATTGTAATATAACAAAAATGAAATTGACGGGTACTTTAGATTTAATATTTTGCACTAGAAGTAAGAGTTACAGCTAAACTCTGACTCACAAGTGCTTATGTTTATTTGCATTAACGAAGAAATAAGAAAAATCAATAGATAAATCAATGAATGAAATGTGTTAAACTGATTCTCTGTTTTTATTTGATGGAAGTAGTCAATTAAATGTTAAAGGTTAGTGACTGGTCCTGCCCAGGACAACATTAACAGATGGCACATTAATGAAAGTATAAAAATAAAATGTTAAAAATGATCACTCACCCACAAGTGCACATTTCGCAGATGCATTGCTCCTTCATATCCGGCTTCTTCGGCGTTCTGTCGTCATCTTTCGGTCTTGATGTCTTCGTTTCGTTCGTCACCTTGGTTTCCTTCACGAGGGTCGTTCTGTCGAACTCGGTGTGGGAGACCACGTCCTCAACTTTAGTACTGCGCTTCCTCACGTCCTCCGAAGTATTGATGAACTGACTCACAGTTGTTTCAGAATAAATGTTGTCAGGTTCGTCAGGACCCGGTCGAGTCGGCCTAGTAGGACTTTCTTTATCGTCTCTTGGTTTACGATCCTTCGGTTCCTTTCTTTCGTCTTTTGGTTTCCGATCCTTCGGTTCCGGTCTTTCGTCCTTTGGTTTACGGTCTCTCGGTTCCGTTCTCTCGTCTATCGATTTAGTAGACGAAGATTTGACGATCTTAGAACTGACTATTTGTTCTGTTGAAGATGTTACCCTTCGTGTCGGGCTTGTTTCGACAGTCCTGATTGTTTCAGCTGGCTCAATGTCATCTGGTGAATCAATTCTTTTAATCGAAGTGGATTTGACTATCTTGGATCCCACCATCCGAATTGCACTGCTTTGGCTGACAGAAGTGTGTTTTTCGGAAACAAAGTGTTCTGTCTTCCCCACCCTAGTCACTTTTGTATCTGGTGTACGACTAACTAAGGTAACAGTTTCCGTAATTGGACTTCCTGGCTCGTCTGGTGAGCGATCAGTTCTTCTTACTGGTGATCTTTCAACTTTCCTGGTAGGACCTCTTTCCACCGGTCGTTTAGGAGTATCCTTCGGCTCAAATTCTTCAGCAGTTGGTTTTATAATCTTTCCACCAATCATACGTATAGTTGAACTTTGCGTTACTGAAGTATGCTTTTCCGTAGTACCAGTATTCTTTGTTGTCTTCGTTTCTGGTGAACTAGTAGTATAAGTGATGATTTCGGTGGTTCGATCACCGGGGTAATCTGGAGACCGGCCAGTTTTCCTAACAGGAGATCGTTCAGTTTTTCTAGTAGGGCTACTTTCCAATAGTCTCTTAGGCGATTCCTCCGGCCCAAAATCATCAATGGTCTCTGTGGTTGACTTCACAATTTTTCCACCCACCATTCTTATAGTTGAGCTTTCCTTAACTGTGGTTTGTCTTTCAGTAGTGCCAGTGACCTTTCTTGTCTTTGTCTCAGGTGAGCTAGTAGTATATGTAATTATTTCTGTGGATCGATCACCGGGGTAATCTGGAGAGCGATCTGTTTTTCTAACAGGCGAAAGTTCAGTTTTTCTAGTAGGGCTACTTTCCAACGGTTTCTTAGGCGTATCTCTTGGCCCAAAATCGTCAGTCGTATCTGTGGTTGACTTAACGATTTTTCCACCAACCATTCTATGGGTTGAACTTTGAGTAACTATAGTATGTTTTTCTGTAGTATCAGATACTCTAGTTGTCTTATTATCTGGTGTTATAGTGGTGTAAGTAATAACTTCGGTGGTGCGATCACCAGGTTGATTTGGGGAACGGTCTGTTTTTCCAACAGGAGATCGTTCTGTTTTACTCGTAGGACCTCTCTCCAACGGTTCCTTGGCCTTATCCTTAGGCTCAAATTCTTCAGCAGGTGGTTTTATAATCTTTCCACCAATCATACGTATAGTTGAGCTTTGTGTAACTGAAGTGGTCTTTTCTGTAGTACCAGTAATCTTTGATGTTTTCGCTTCGGGTGAGCTAGTAGTATAAGTGATAATTTCGGTGGTTCGATCACCGGGGTAATCTGGAGAGCGATCTGTTTTTCTAACAGGTGAACGTTCAGTATTTCTAGTAGGGCTACTTTCCAACGGTTTCTTAGGCGTATCTCTTGGCCCAAAATCGTCAGTCGTATCTGTGGTTGACTTAACGATTTTTCCACCAACCATTCTATGGGTTGAACTTTGAGTAACTGTAGTATGTTTTTCTGTAGTATCAGATACTCTAGTTGTCTTATTATCTGGTGTTATAGTGGTGTAAGTAATAACTTCGGTGGTGCGATCACCAGGTTGATCTGGGGAACGGTCTGTTTTTCCAACAGGAGATCGTTCTGTTTTACTCGTAGGACCTCTTTCCAACGGTTTCTTGGCCGTATCCTTAGGCTCAAATTCTTCAGCAGGTGGTTTTATAATCTTTCCACCAATCATACGTATAGTTGAGCTTTGTGTAACTGAAGTGGTCTTTTCTGTAGTACCAGTAATCTTTGATGTTTTCGTTTCGGGTGAGCTAGTAGTATAAGTGATAATTTCGGTGGTTCGATCACCGGGGTAATCTGGAGAGCGATCTGTTTTTCTAACAGGTGAACGTTCAGTTTTTCTAGTAGGGCTACTTTCCAACGGTTTCTTAGGCGTATCTCTTGGCCCAAAATCGTCAGTCGTATCTGTGGTTGACTTAACGATTTTTCCACCAACCATTCTATGGGTTGAACTTTGAGTAACTGTAGTATGTTTTTCTGTAGTATCAGATACTCTAGTTGTCTTATTATCTGGTGTTATAGTGGTGTAAGTAATAACTTCGGTGGTGCGATCACCAGGTTGATCTGGGGAACGGTCTGTTTTTCCAACAGGAGATCGTTCTATTTTACTCGTAGCACCTCTTTCCAACGGTTTCTTGGCCGTATCCTTAGGCTCAAATTCTTCAGCAGGTGGTTTTATAATCTTTCCACCAATCATACGTATAGTTGAGCTTTGTGTAACTGAAGTGGTCTTTTCTGTAGTACCAGTAATCTTTGATGTTTTCGCTTCGGGTGAGCTAGTAGTATTAGTGATAATTTCGGTGGTTCGATCACCGGGGTAATCTGGAGAGCGATCTGTTTTTCTAACAGGTGAACGTTCAGTTTTTCTAGTAGGGCTACTTTCCAACGGTTTCTTAGGCGTATCTCTTGGCCCAAAATCGTCAGTCGTATCTGTGGTTGACTTAACGATTTTTCCACCAACCATTCTATGGGTTGAACTTTGAGTAACTGTAGTATGTTTTTCTGTAGTATCAGATACTCTAGTTGTCTTATTATCCGGTGCACTAGTCGTGTAAGTGATAACTTCAGTTGTTTGTTCACCAGGGTGATCTGGAGACCTGTCAGTTTTTCTAACAGGAGATTGTTCAGTTTTTCCGCTAGGACTGCTATCTAACGGCTCCCTTGTCGAATCTATGGGTTTGAAATATTCAGCTGTTTCAGTGGTTGATTTGACCATTCTTCCACCCACCATTCTTATAGTTGAGCTTTGCTTAACTGAGGTTTGTCTTTCTGTAGTGCCTGAGACTGTAGTTGTCTTAGTCTCTGGCGTTCTAGTAGTGTATGTAATGACTTCTGTTGATCGTTCATCAGTTTGATCTTGGAGACGGTCTATTTTTCTTATTGGCGATCTTTCTAATTTTCCTGTTGGACTACTTTTCATGGGTTGCTTAGGTGAATCCTTGAATCCACGATCGTCTGTAGTTGGAATAGACGATTTTATGATTTTTCCACCTATTATTCTTACATCTGAAGTATATTTTTCTTCTGTATGATCTTTGATGTCGGATCTATCTCTAGGTTGTTTCTCTTTGTCACTTGGTCTTCCTTTAACCTTTTCTTCCGGTGACTTCTCATAGTTTCCTTTGAGATTTTTGCGACTAGTAGTTATCGATTCGGAATCATCACTAGACAATATCTTATTGGCTGATGATGATTTTACAATTGTAGTGGTTGAACTTTGGCTGGCTGAAGTGAACTTTTCAGTTTTCTGATCATCGGTATAATCTTTATCATAAATTAACTTTCGTACGGGAGTTTCTGTTATGTATGTAATGACTTCTCCAGAAGTAACAGGTTTATCTCTTGGGCGTACATCTTTTTCTTCAGTCCTTCTTAGTATATCGCCTTCAGGTGATTGTTCAGTGCGTCTGATGGGGCTTGTCTTATCAGTGCTCGTTATATTATCAGTAGAAGATATCATGTGAGCTGATGATGATTTGACCATCTTTGAACCAATCATTCTCGTTGTTGAGCTTTGAGTTACTGTAGAATGTTTTTCATTTGTTTCATCAACGGCTGTATCTCTTCTTGTTAATGTGGGTGTTTCACTTATATAATAAAGGGTTTCGTGTGAAGTGTCGGGCCTTTCTCTCGGCTCTTTATCTTGGTCTCTGCTTGTTCTTGTACTGGTAGAATAAGTAATGTACTCTTGATAACCCTCTGACCCGTCTTCAGCTTTAGGACTTCGAGTAATGTACGTTTTAGAACTATCCGTTGGTTCGAAGACATCGGTTGAAGATGTTTTCTTTGAAGACGTAGATGATGATTTGACTATTTTAGATCCCACCATTCTCGAATCTTTTAAAGATGTTTGTTTATTAGATGTATGAGAAGTGCTTGTAATGATGTCCGGTACTGTTTTAATTGTTTCTCCCGATGGGCCCTGAGGCCAATCGTTGGTGCCTGACGAAATGTACCTGGTTTTTCTATCCGTTGAATCAGTAATGTTTTCTACTACCATAGTTTCTGAAGTTCCCGCAGGAGAAATCTCTTCTATGATAGTCATATTTTCTGACGGTGTCCTAACATCAGTGATTTTCGTAACAGTTTTAATCAATTTACCGCCGATCATTCGCACATCGTAGGATGTTCTTGTGGATGACACATTACCGTCGGTGGTCGAACTATCAGGCATATTACTTTTCGATGATTTGCCAATTGGCCTATCGACAATTTCTTTAGGTGGAGATTGACCCTTGACTATTTTTGAGCCTACTATTCTCGTTCCCTTAGTTGCGGTATCCTTTTTGTTCAAATTTGACTCCTGCAGAGTGTCATCGATTGTAGTTCTTCCAGTATATTTGATCTGCCTATCAATTTCTTTGTTCGTATAACTACCATTTTCTATATCACTCGACATGCTATGTGTAGTTGATGTAACCTTATTCGATTCATTATTTATAAAATCTTGACTCGAAATTTGTTGAGATGTCTGTCCTACCGATTTATGTTTAACAGTTTCAATCAATTTTCCACTCGGACTCCTTTCGATAATAGTTATGGTCTCGGTCGGCGTCATTTTACTTTTAGAAGAGTCAACAGTTCCATCTAACTTTGTTTCTGTTACATTTGAGCTACTTATTTCTTTTCTCGAGCTCATTTGCCTCTCCGACGAATGACTAGATTTCACTTTCATATTATTTTCATAACTTCCGGTGTCTCGTAAATGAATGTTTCCGGTCAAATCGTCATTTTTACTTCTTATAGTACCTCTTTCAACGGAAGGCTCCCACGATTTTTGACCAGAAGGTATACTTTTGCCATCCCGATATTCCATTCGCTCGGTTGTGGAATGCGAAAATGTATCACGTTTACCATTCTGAAAATCTCGATGATGCTCCTCAGTCATTTGTTTGAATCCAGAATCAGATTCTCGAGATGTGGTTATTATCGATGTCGTACCTTGGTCACCAGTTACAGGCCGACTAAATTTGTTCTTATCGGTATGTGTTACTGATTGCGAATCATAATGCCCCGTAGTTGCTTGTTGAATCGAATCGGACTCGTGAGTTCTGCGGGAATAATCGATATCGGTCCTTCCGTTTCTGTCAGCTGGATCTTCAGAAAATTCTTTAACCAATTTCGAACCGACTAATCTCACCTTCAACTTAGCACCTCCGGTCGATGACGGACTTCTCTTGACATTGTCGTCAAAAGAACTGTCATGGCCTGGAGCAGTCTGATCAATATTCTTGGATAGACGGTCTACAGTTTGTGATGAATGAAAATCATAACTTGACCGTCCGCTTTCTTGGACATCTGATCTGTATAAATTTTGTCTGGACGACATTTCTTGTTGTCTTCGCTCTTCTTGAAGAAACGAGGCAGCGGCGTTCTGAATATTTCTAGAATCTGATACGAATTCATCCTTCGTCGTCTCTCCGTGTTGTTGAAGAGTGGTGTAATCAAAATTAACATCATCACCAGAAGAGATATCTCTTATTACTTGGGACCCAATCATCTTAATATCTTTCCCGTTTTTGACCGAACGAGTCTCATCTTCGGAAATCACTTTACTCGAAACAGACTTGGAGCTAGAGACGCGAGATTCGCTGAAAGACGTTGATGACCTCTGCTCTGACCTACTCGATTGTGAAACTTTCCTATCAGTACTTTGAATATTTTCTGAAATCTGAGATCCATCGGTTATTCTCGAAACATTCGAACCGTCCCCTATATAAGTGATAGAATCGGCGGCACCTTGTGTTGTAAGCGCGGCTTGATCAGTAATCAAACTTGATTCGCTTTTTCTGAAAGTATTTTTGGATTGTGACACCGACCCCGCTGCTTGGTATTGAGTCTGTGTCATCGAAGGCAATTCCTGCTCCGATTGGTCAGTGACGGTCTTGGTTACGTTGCCATCGCTGTCTATGTAAGTAGTGATATAAGAAGTCTTGACTTTTCCAGTTGTCGTGACGGAACTACGAGATTCCGAAGCGGATTGCGTCTTAGATTCGGAAACACCCTCGGTTTCGGAAATTATTAAAGAAGAGGACTCACCGGGTTCGATGATGAAGGTAGCATCAGAAGCTTCGGACATGGCCTCCTCATCTTCCTCTTTGACGTCTTTGACGATCTTGGAGCCGACCATCTTGACGGCCGGCTTGGCCTTCTTCTTCTTCCCTGTCAGCTTGGACTTGAACATGACGGCTGCTCCCCCAAGACTAGCCTCATCGGCGCGGACAGGGATCCCGTCCCCACCCCTCCCTCCTACCTCACTCCCACTCAACGCCAACTCCCAGCCTTACACAGTTTCGCTTTAAAAGGACATCTCCGTCGGGATTTTAAATCCACCAGTCGCCACAGATGATTCATTGATTATAAAAGTTTAAACAATAGTTGATATCTTTCAATTAAATATACTCTAGCGACCGAGAAATACAACTAAATCACCTAAATACCTGTACCACCTGTTGCTGCGGCCGAAGCAACAAGCTGTAAATTCCGTGGGTTTATTATTCTAACTGCTACCCGTAAATACTACCATCGATACATATAAATCGATATAAATATAAATATATATAAATCGATATTTAATTTTAAACAATTCACCAAAATTTTGAAAATATTTTACAACAATTATCCTTATTTTTCATTTTTAATTTGTGTCAAAAATAAAAATAAAAAAAAGCGGAAGACTTTATTTATGAAAGTACATTTTCATCATTAAAAAACCGTTTATTCTGTTAATTTATTAATTAATTTTAATGATTATTATATCTTAACGCCGTTTCAGGCTACTTTAACACTGACTAGACAAACGCTCTAAGCTCCCAATTAATTACAAAAGACTAATATATACATGAAAATTATTGGACCTATTAGGACTTACGGAATTGAGCTTTGGGTCTCCACTAAGCCATCGAATTTCTCCCGTATCCAATTCTTACAATCCTAAATCCTTCGTAAAATCCTAAATGCCCCTTAATTTGTTACTAATAAATTCATTCATAATGACCTCAATGTCACATTTATTCCTGATTTGGCCCGAAACCGATACCATTCTTTTCATGACAAAATTTATTGCCACTCAAACCAACTGGTTTCAAATTAGCTCACTCTTCAATTCCTGATAATCCTCCGAGTCATTTGATAATAAGATGTCCTCGAGACCTTCCAAGTTGGATTTGTTATTTGCTTGCCATTATCCATGCCATTAAATTTACTTGCTTTATAGTTATGATACAGTTGTAAATTTCAATAAATAAATTTTTTTTAAATAATTATTTCATAATCAAATTTAAAAGGTTTATAATCTTAAAAATACCACGATCTGCTAAGTGATGAGTGCTAAAAACATAACGTTTGCCCAAATTTCAAATGAAATCAAATGCAACCCCTTAAATATCTCCATACATGAAAAAATGGACTTGTTCCACTTTAAAAAATAACAACTCATGTATATTATATAAAAAAATTTTACTTTGACTAATAATATATGGCTAAATATATATAATCAATAAAATATTACTTGAGAGTAAAACGAGTCTTAAACGTTAGTTTTGAATATTTTTCTATACAGTTTTTAATAGCGTCACCAACACACTAACAAAATCTATTCATTCACTACATTCAATAATAATATATTTTTAAAAAAATTAACAGAGTGAAAAATAATTTTACATTTCAATTTCATATAGAAAAATAATGCTAATAATAATGGCTGATAGTATTGATCCTTATATTTTCAAACGAAAATACAAATAACCACCTTTTCAATTTTTTTTTCATTATTTTTCTTCCAGTTTTAAACCCAAATTTTTTTTTTCTTTACTTCGAATGAAGACTAAGGTGCAGCGACACAACCTAGACTTGTAATAAATATCGGATTTAAGTTTACCAATGTTCAATTAGATAATTTTTATTTTTGATTATCTTCATTTCTCATCAGTCTACTTGTTATCATTGATGATGTAGGTCAATAACTGCATTCAGGCCAAGGGTTACGACAGGAAATACCCTCAATGCGTACTCATTTTTACTGAGAAATCAATTCGTATCATGCAGTGTCAGTTTCCATATATATATATATATATATATATATATATATATATATATATATATATATATATATATATATATATATACACATATATATTAGTCCGATGATAGCCTTTCCATATTGAAGAATATGAATATCGATCAGCGTGTCTAAAAAGCAAAATAATGGTAAATAAATACAAACAACACTTAAAACAAACGTAGTCCATAGTGGCTCGATTAAAAAAATTTAAATAACTCAAATATCTCACGAGACATTATTTTATTCATTATGGCTAAATAAACATTTATCCTTAAAGTTTAATATAGTTAATTAAGAGTACTTTTTTACTAGTAGATATGGAGTCATTACAATTACATATATTACGATGAGGAGACATAAAATTTCGATTTTAATTTCTGAATAATTCCAAAAAAATAATTTAAAAAAAAATCTTTCAGGAGATTTAGTTATTCTTCTACGATCTATCATCTTTTATGATTTACAGTATTAAACTAAATTGTAAATGATAATATTTCCCATAAATGATATATTTATCTTATACCGTTGCAACGTATTAGAGGCTCAGTATATGGTAGGGACTGTGATATTTATAAGACAACAGTTGTGTAGAGAGGTGGTTTGGCCGAGATATCGCATAACCGCCAGGTTTTTCTCACATCTCTGGTCAAAGCCTTTCTCAGTGTCTGATATAACAATTTTAAAATTGATAAACCTCTCTTATATTTAAAACAATGTTTTTATTACAAATAAATAAATGGCATTTCATATGAAAATGCCACAATGCTTGATAAAACAACATGAGTTAAAAAAAAAGCAAAGTTAATGCACCATATTAGTAATAGGCGATTTCAATTCCCAGGAGCTTGAATTTTTCTTCAACTATCTATCATCTTTGACGGTTGCAGTATTAAACTGAAATGTAAATAATAAATATTTTCCTCTTTAAGTAAGTATATTTTATAATTTATAGACTGAAATGAAAAACCGTCAGACCTCTTATTTCTCAGATATAAAATTAAAAATAGCCACTATAATTAAAACTACCCAATTTTCTTATTTTGTGGCCTTACAAAAGTAATAACTGCATTCCATCCTTGATTAAACAATCGGTTCAATTGCAAAATGTCTCTTGTAGATGAGTTGAGTGAACAAGTAGTCTAGGGAATAGTTACACAACTTTGCATAATTTTTAACTAGATATAAACAAATAATAAATATAAAAACGAAAATTATAACATAAGATAACATATTTCTATTAAGTTCTGTATTTTGAAAAATCCGTTTAAATACTACATTTTAGGAACGATTCTGATATTTTCAATCGTATCAACTCAATAAAGAGTATTCTTCAGAAGTCCGAATATTTATTAATAAGAATATTGTTAACCCAGATCCATACACTTAACCATGTTTGCATGATCCAAGTTACACATATATGCAATATCAACACCGACAGATGTAAACACCAAGTTGTTAACGTATACAAAATATCTTTTTTACAATTGTGTGGATGGTCGGCATTTACTGTATAATTAATTAGGTGAAACTAGGCATTCTTAAAATTAAATATAAAATTATAATAACGATTAAATTATCTAAAAATTAAAGTCCAATTTTTAAATTCTATAGACTTCCAATAACAAAAAGCTTTAACCTCAAGCTTTTAAGCTTTAACCTCTTTTAAAGGTTAAAGTTTTTTTTTTATATTTTCCATACATGAGTAACTGTAAATATTTGTTTCACAAAATTTGACGTAATTCTCGGACGGGTAACTATTTAATAATGGTAAATTGTATTGAAAACAGGTACAACAAGAAGATGAATGTTATTATTTTAAAATCTTTCAGTAGCGAATTCCATAAAAGATTTCTTTTATTCCGTAAATGAGGTTATAAAAAAAAAATAATAAGATGATTGTTACATTTTTATTTTACATATATCTATACACATTACCTACTTAAAGGGTAAGATGTTATAGCCCTGCAATATTATAACTTTCATAATTTTAATAAGAGTAAATTGTATAAAAACCAGACTTAATAAAAAAGATAAATTAAAAGATATATTTATGGTTAATTATTTGGTAACACATAAAATATTGTGCAGTATGTGAATAGCATACACTAAAGCAAGGGTACGCATATACTGATGATTTTGAAACCAATGTTTTGAAAATGATGCATCACTAACATAGGTTTTCAGTTCCTCATAAACTGCTATTATTATAGATGTTTAATTTTTAAACAAACCGTTCCAAGAATTCTATAAAAAATAACCTAAAACAAAAAAACTCGGTATCTGGTGATATGGGTTGCTTGGAAACACTGGTAATAGGAAATACCGATTTCTCGTATGTGCGCTTGCGTGTAACCATTTTCTACTTAAGTGCCACTTATATTTGTTTACAAATTTCTAGAAAACGGGACAATTATAATTTAATTAATTAAATAACTCGTTATAACAATGTACAAGAGTCATTAAGCTAGGCCAAATTCATTGTTGTTATTGTCAATAGTTTTGACAGACCTTAAATACCGAATTTTCAAAATGTCTTGTTTGATTTAATCTTAAATTTTCATTACATTAAATTAACAACAGTGATTAATAATTTACGATTTCTCATTGTTTTCAATGGAATTAGATTCTTCCAGGATCTCATTATCATAATTAATTATCACATTTTTTCTATTGACATAAACTATCAGTTAAAATGCAACATAGAAAATCCCCAAAAGCTAAACTAGTCGCTATTTCCAAGCTATCCCCTTGAGTCGCTGAAATATTCTTAAAAAAAACTAGTCAACTTTTCGCCAACTCAAGCATCATCAGGGAATAAACCGAAATCAAAATCACATCAAAGAAAACAAAGTGTGGCACATCTCACATTAACAGTCCAAATAACCTCACCAAATGGAAAATGCAATCTTACTCCAAGACGTAAATAATTTATCTCCAACTGCGGGTATTGAACACGGGACCTATTAGTAACCGAGTGCTCATACACTGAGTTTCTCCGTTCCCTTTATTAATTTTATATTCTGACAAAAACTGTTTTCGAATCCAAGCTATTCTCTAATGGTACAAAATATTGTTCTCCGCAGAGATGAGCTGATAGAAAAACAAACAAATTAAGTTCTTGGAAAGCATTATTAGTAAAAATAGCGTCTGAAAATCCGAAAATATGTTTTTTAACACCCTAAATATGACCATGGCAGCGTATTCTTTAGCAAAAATGGTAAGTCTACTCATTTTTATTGGCTCGCTAACCATTTGTGGGTCATGGCCTCCAAGAGCAGCCTCCAGTTGTCCAGATCCTGCGCAGCAACAAACCTGTTTCCTCCTACCCCGAGTACCTGGAATCCTACATACTTCGTCTGCGACTCCATCCTTCCAGCAGAGGTCTTCCGAGTCTTCTTGTACCTCTCATAGGAAAACCTCGGAATTCCGGTACTAATCATACAACAAAATGACACATGTTATTTATTCCCTTGTACAGCTAGAACTCGGTTCTTCGTCCATATCAATATCATGCCAACGCATCACCATTCATGCACCGTCACCCCACCCAAAAAAAGTTAAAATTAAAACTAATTTGGATAAGATGAGTCATATTTATATATAAAGACCTATACCGCTACAACCCTTGAATGAGTTCAGTGCATGGTAGAGAGTGTACTGTTTCAAGGACAACGGTTGTGCAGGGAGGTGATTTGTCCAAGATCACCATAAGTCATATAATTATATACATAAAAGTAATAAAAATATATTACAATAAGTAATTATTATAAAATATTATTATCATAAGTAATAAATAAGTATATACTTAATTACTTATGACAATTACTTATTACGTTATTATAATTACTAATTATTTATTATTAATCAGCATTGAATTAAACAAAAATTAATTATAGATGAAATTTGATGTAATGATGAAATTCATCATCTTTTTTTTTTGTGTTATAAAATAAATATGTTTTTTTAATTTCTTGTATTTACATTATATTTTTTTTATTATTAATTTTTAGTTACTTTCTATAATAAAAAAATTAATATCTATATTTTTACGTAGTTGGTTTATTATATTTCATAAAACCATACGATCAGTGTGTTTTTTTTTAATGAAACGGATAGTGTAATGTAATATAATCCGATACATAATAATATACCACGATCCCAGAACAATTCTGGCGGGGGCGGAACTGATGTGGAGGAAGATGGGCGGGGAAACTCCACCCCCTCTAGTTCTACCCCCACCCCCGAAATAACTAAAAAATAAAGAAAGAAAATGGCGGTCACAAGTTCTTGCAGAGAAACGGGAAAACGTAGATTCATAAGATAATATATTTATCACTTAATGAAGCAAACTTATAGTGTGAGCGTATGTTATATTAAAACCATCTAGATATAGTAAATAATATTATAAACAGTATAAGTGTATATATACACAGGCTGTTTCAGGGTTAAATAGTCAAACTGAAAATTTAAACCAAGGGCCTCAAAACAAGAAAATAATTCCCTAAGGTGATATTACCGCAAACGCTTTGGTTAGGAGATATACAAACCTAAAGATTTTCATTGTAATGAATTATTTAGGCATAGTAAATAAACAAAACATATTTTATTTGCTCCAACTACTTTATTCATTATATATAAACATTAAAATTCAGATTAAATGTTGTTCAGAGTGATTTCCTTAAGATTAGGCACCTTTCAGCAGTGGCAGAACGGTACTGGATATGTGTTATTGTTTCACAAGATTTAATTACCCTTGTTCATAAAGAATTAAGATCATTGACCGGTATGGACTTTATGTTTAATGAATAAAGTAGTTGAAACAAATGATATAAATCTTATATATTTACTATGACTTAATAATCCATAACAATAAAAATCTTTAGGTGTGAATATCTCCTAAACAAAGCGTTTTCGGACATACCTTCAAAGGCAATTTTTTTCTTATTTTGAGATTTTTAGTTTAAATTTTTCAGTTAGGCTACTTGAAGATTAACAAATCCTACTTTGGAACATCGAAACAATATCTAAGACCAACACAAATATAGTAGCAATTTAATAATAGAAAACTAGAATAAATAGCTCATTACAAATTTCAGAAAAACATACATTTAAATAATACACCACGAAAGACATAGTTTTAAGCTCAATATAAAATAAATGATTTATTTAAAATACTATGTTGTCTCAATCATCAGACCATCTATTAATCAATTAACTAAAATGGAACATAAAATCTCAATAAATCATAATCAACTCAATAATCATAACACATATAATACTATCCATCCACAAAATTGTAATTGGAGATTATTTTTATTGAAATGTTATGTATTTTCATATGTTGATTTTAATAATTCATACATACATACATACATATGTATATATATATATATATATATATATATATATATATATATATGCGGGTGTGTGTGTGTGTGTGTGACAAATAAATAAGAAAACGTTCTATGACTTGCCATTACGTAAGATTCAAAAATAGCATAGCTTCTAGAATACGTTTGTTATTAACGTATTACGTTCATTAAAGCACTTCCGTCTTCTCGGATATTGAAGAAATCAATGCTCCCTTTTTACACTTTTATTATTTCATTTTTCATTTTATTATTTATTAGTTTTAACAATTTTTTTTTTATTTTATCATCTACATGATATTAAATTATATTTCCTATAACCATAAAATCTATTTTTACATTCAAAATAATAATTAGTAGTAAAATATTACGAGGGTTTATAACGAATTATTCATTTTTGAACTGAATTTTCAAAAATTAGTTTTAGTAGCTGAATGGAAGAATGGACCACTCAATCATTTGTCAATTATATTAGGGATATTATACTTAATTTACCCATACAATCCTAATTTGAATTAGAAATAATAATTAATGAAATAATATCAGCAATAAAAAAAACACTATTATGAAATGGAACAGCTAAATTGAATAATATGCGTTTTTATCGTTCTATCAATCATTTTATACTTAATTTATCCATAAAATCCTTATTTGAATTAAAAATAATAATTAGTAAAATCACACCAACATATATATATATGTGTGTGTGTGTGTGTGTGTGTGTGTGTGTGTGTGTGTGTGTATACGTATATGTATATGTATGTACATATACACACATATATATACATATATATGTGTATATACGTATATATGTGTGTGTGTATATATATATATATACATATATATATATATATATATATATATATATATATATATATATATATATATATATATATATATATATACACATATATACGTATACATATACACATATATATGTATATATATGTGTGTATATGTACATACATATACATATAGGTATATATATATATATACGTATATACGTATACGTATATATATATATATATATATATATATATATATATATATATATATATATATATATATATATATATATATACGTATATATATATATATATATATATATATATATTCATTATGGAATGGTACAACTAAATGGAAGACTATGCTTCTTTATCATTCAGCCTAATGAATGAAATAATAATTAATAAAATAATACGAGTACATAAAAAAAAGCCAGCTTACGTAAGCTAAATGCAAGGAATGCAACTGAATAAACAAGTACCTTTCCAGGTTTTTGTATTTGAAGTAAATTTTTAATTTTAAATCATAATTTAAATTTCGAAATTAATTATACTTCCGTTGAAAACTCATTTAAAAACTTTCTTTTTTTTTTTAGTATACCGGCTGCGGTAGATAAATTGTTTATTCTGCTAACAGCCGTGAATCGACCTTGTGGTATCTGGAAACCCTACTGGGGCTCACTCAGCCTCAAAAAGTGAGCGTACCTAATTGGGGGAAAACCTGGAGGGTTGATTGTTACATCGGCAAAACCATCTCTTAGCACAACCGTTGGCCCAAAATTACAGTTTCTATCATGTTTTGAAATCAATATACTTCATAGGTTGTAGTGGTAAAGGCTTTTTAATTTTTTTTTTTAAATAAATTTATAAAATGGTTTTAAACTTAATATAAAAGTCAATTCTTATCATAACCCAACCGCTCCTCATAAATTTGCTGTAAAAGTAGGCCTTCAATAAGAAGAATATAATAAAGAGGGTACCCTTATTTGGGGGAAAACCTGGTGGTTGATCGTGACCTCAGCCTTACCACATATCTGCAAAGCTGTCTAGAAGTAGTGAAACCAATATCCCTCATGAGATAAAGCGGTACAGTTTTTTTAAAATTATTTCTAAAGAATTAATCATAAAAACAGAACAATTTTTGAATGATATAAACACATAACTGAAACGGTTAAAAGTAGCATAAGACTAGAGAGTAAACAATTTCTGCACTTAACATTAATTACTTCTCCTTATTGTACTAAAAAAAATTAATGATGTAACAAGTTATTGGCGTTGCCTGGCAACGGATCGCGGGGCTATTTTTGTTTAATCTTTTGTCCAGCTCGATCAGTTAAATTATAAAAATTTTAAAAATTGGCAAATCACAAAGCCACCGTTCCTGAGTTCTTTAAGCTGTTACGCATAACATAGCTCTGTTTTTGAATTTCAATGGAAAAACTGAAATACATCGATTTAAAGAATTAAACAAGTTACATCTTATTCCAATATTTCGATTTTAAAGCATTTATTTCAATACAGAGAATGCAGTAAAATAAATTATAGACATTTATCTTATAAACTATATATTTTTAACATATAAATCAAACCTTAAATAAATTTTAAAAATTCAATATTTTATTTAATCCTAAATACTCAATATCTCAAATCAATCCTAAGTGTATAATCATATACACACTAGAGGGGGGGGGGGATGTTACAGCCTCTTTTTCGGAAATTGGCAAGATTTAGTTAGTATAGTAGTTTCGGGTATTATGGCTTACTCGGCCAATAAGGCCTGGCTTAATTTCTCTGAAACCAAACAACACACGATATAGGTATCCGCCAAAAGGTCCCGCCCCTTCTCTTGATCTTCTCTGTCGATCCCTGAGTTACGGCGAGTGAATGTGTGTCCTGTGCTTGCGACGATCGAAAATTAGCTTATTTGATGTAATTTTTTGATAAGTTTCACTCATTCTTGTTCTTTAAATAATAATTGATTTTATATTGCTAGATCGCAGTTTTGTAATTAAACTTTCAATGAACAGTGTGTCGACATTTTTAAACCACATTGTTTACTAGTTTTTAGGCTAGAATTTTATTCGTCAAAAACGTGTCCACGGCCATTATGGCCTCCTGTGCCATATTGGCCACACCTAACATGAATTTTTCTACATTTCATCGTTTTCTTTTTCAATGGGTGATGGCTCCACGAAAACCAATTTCTCAAGAACAAGTTGGCTGCTAAGTCGACATTGCTTACTTCATCCTCGTACAAAAATGAATTACAAGAATATAAAAAAAAAAACTCAAAAAGACACTGAATAAAGTAAAAAAAAGGAAAGTACAAAGGTAAAAAGACAAAACCAAGATCCAAGCAGGTAGAAATGTCTAGCTCAGAAGAAGAAAACGAACCTTTGACGACAGTTCTGACGAAAGTCCAGATATAAGCAATGTTAATGATGCAAAGTGATTGTATTGTGAAGATCTCTATTCTATGAATACCAGAGGTGAAATATGGGTTCAATGCATATATTGCAAATTGTTGGCTCATGAAGAATCCTCAGGAGTGGAAACGGACGTTTTTCTGCGAATTTTGTTCTGCAAAATAAAGCAAAGTTTATTTCATCTATTTTTTATTATATTTGTTATGGAGGGCAATATGGCTCACTACATTTGTGGCCAATATGGCCCTAGGCCATATTACCCTACCACGATTAAATTTCTAAGATATGTAAAAATTTAAAGAAACATTTATTTTAATTCTGTTTGATAGTTAATAACCTAAAATTTATAACTGCTGTTTACTATTAAGTTCAAAGGACTGATTAAACCAATAAAAACTGATTGACCTCAATAGAATTTTATTTTATTTCCAAAAAAGGTTATGGTGTGCCATATTACCCGAAGTTACTATAAGTTTTACAATTGCTTTAACGTTTCGTTAAACTTTTGAGCGATCATTATCTCCATTAAAAGCTTTCCAGGTAGTTTTTATCTTTTCTTTTAAATATGTTTTTGAAATTCACGATTCTCTCATTAAACGAAAGCGGAATCCATATCTTCCACTTTTAAATTCAATTTGGAATAATTATCAATTGAGTATTCACCAATAAAAAAACATGCTATTATAGTCCAACTCAAGAAATGTTCACTTAAAGACCTTCAAATAAAACAAAAACAACATTATTTGTACAATTATTTATAATTGATTATTAGAAAATTGTTAAGAATGTTCAAGGAAACAATCGAAGTATTTTTCCCTCTCGTTTCCGTTTTTTTGTCAAGAATATATCTTTTGTACGTGAGATTGCACAAAATTCTCAATCTTTAATTTTTATCTCAAATTCATTTTAACTGAAAGTGTTAAATATATTAACATGAACACTGTATGACCAATCTTTCTGGATGTTAATGCATGTTTTTTAAGATACAAAGAGAGAGAATCTTTCATTTTTTTTTTGTGGTAGTACTAAATAAAAAAATATTTCATGGATTATGTATTTATTTTGTTATAACTTCATAAATATTTTCAACAATTTTTTTAACAAATGCACTTTTTTTTTTTTTAATGATATTTACAACTGTAATTATATTACATCAAGTAAATCTGCTGTATGAACAAAGGACATGAACAAAAAAATCACTTGTGGAGAAACTATCCATTGATAGCACTCCAATGAAGTTTTATAGTAGAAGGTCTCGAGGCCATCTTCTTTTCAGACGCCTCGGAGGGTTATCAGGAATATTATGGGAAGCAAGTCGAGAGACTAGCGGATTCAAGTGTGTATGGAGCTTTTCATGGAAGGATAGGTATCTAGTTTGGGCCAAATCAGCAACATATGGAATATTAAGATCATGATGGATGAGTTTGTTTGTGACATAATAAGGAGCATTGAGTATTTTCCGAAGGATTTTGGATAGTAAGGATTGGATACAGGATGAATTGGATGGTTTAGTAGAGCCCCAAAGCTCAACTCCATATGTCCAAATAGGTCTGATAACTGTCATGTAAATGAGTCTTTTGTAATTAATTGGTAGCTTTGAACGTTTGTCCAGTAAATGTTGAAGTAGGCGAAATCGTCGAGCAGTTTCTTGTCTTTTCTGTCTTGTATGAGGATTCCAAGTGAGACGTTTGTCCAGATGGAGTCCTAGGTAACGAATCTGTTCGACAGGGATCAGTGGAATGTTATTAAAGGATACAGTAGGGCAGGGATTCGTAGGTTTACGACGAAGAGTGAAGGTAATTTGGTGGGATTTGTTAGGATTTATTTTAATTCTCCAATTTTGACACCATTCTTGAAGGTTTGAGATATGGGATTGAAGATATTGGGATGCAACAAATGGATCGTTATTAACAAATGCACTTATTTACGTATTTTCAGATAGTTTCTGAGTTCATAAATATAATATATAGGATTATGTAATTTACAAATACAATAACTTCTTCAAAAAAAAAAAATTATTTAACTATTAACATAAGTTTGCAAAATTGTTGTACAAGTAGCAGGGAAGTTTAGCACAAGTATTTCGTGTGTTTGATTTTATTTAAATTTTTAAAATAGAAAACTCAGTTTTCAGTGCAAAAAGAGTCAAGTAATAAAAAACAATCTGTTCCCGGATTTTCCGACTAAATACTACTACACATATGGTATTAATGCTTAAGAATATTAATTGCTACTGTACTTCAATTATTTCTTATCTCAAAACAAAAAAAAATGGTCTCGGAGAAAAGATTTTTTTGCTTTAATTCTATTTCTGTTAACATCCATGGCAGACCCTGTGGAATATTGAGACCCTCCTGGGGCTTACTTATCCTTTATAAAGTAGGTACGATTGGCCGTGATCTCGGGCATATCACTTTCCAGCACAACCGTTGTCCAAGGAACAGTAAAGTCACAGCCATGTGATAAACAAAAGACCCTTCATTGGTAGTTATGGTACAGGTTTTTTTTTTATTAGATTTTTGTATTATGTGTATCTTGAAACGTAAAACCTCAACTTTTGAAGAATTTTTTTAGCCATTATCCTTTAACCATTGGTCTTATACGAAGGCTCATCATTGAAAATTATAAAAACAAGATATAAAGTTAATTATCTGAACAAAAAGAGAGAGAAGAAAAACAACAAATTTATCTGTAATAACAAAAAATTAATTAACTGTCCATACGTCCCGAAAAGATTGTGCACAATTTCTTCAATGTGACGTAATCGTAACTGCGTTATAAAAATATCTGGTACGCAAAAACAGGTCAGTGTCGAAACATGTAATGAATACTTATGAGTAACCAGTAACCAAACAAATTTATAGATTTTTTAAAATTTATTTGGCCCTAAACATGTTCAAAAATAAACTTTATGAGGCTTTCCGAAACTAGCTATTTACGATCGTAAATCTTCAAACTAAAATTTTAAATATACTAAAACATTAAATATTTATTGAATTAATACAGTTGTAGCTATCCAGTAAGAATGGGCAACTAAAGAAAACAGAAAACAACACAAAAAGTGCAACGTAGCTTATATTATTAGAATGCTGAATCGAAGAAGAATTCACTTCCAAATATATAGTTCATTTTCATTTAATAGTTTCAATATACACACACACACACACACACACACACACACACACACACACACACACACACACAAAAGCGCGTGCACGTGTATATGTGTGTGTGTGTGTGTGTGTGTGTGTGTTACGGGCAATCTTAGTGTTACGGGCGCGGGAATTGGCGATTCCTGGAAGAGAACAAAGCCCCCTTGTCGGCAGAGATGAAAGAGGCCTTTTCGCGAAACTTCGAGATCCGTCCCGTATGTTCTAGATCAGGCATTCTGTCTATTTAAACAGCATCTCGGCGCGAGTACAGGGAGAGTGTTAAAGCACACGGTACGGTTAACATCGGAAACAGTGACAAGCCAGTGTAATAAGTCAGTGACAGTTTGTGAGTGTAATTGCGTGTCAGTTTGTTGTATTCTGAGATTCATACGGTCGGTGGACTTTAATTAGTGAACTGTAAGTGTTAATTAGTAGCAATTAATTAGTTAAGTAGCGGTTGTAATTTTATGTGATTTGTACAAGCTTATGTAAATAGTTAAGCTATTTAGTAATAATAATATCTTATATTATTGAAATAATTAAATAGAAGTTAGGCCTAGATTATAAATATCTAAAAATATTGTTGTTGTAAATTTATTTCAGTTAATAATTTATATGTTAGTAATTTCTCTGTTATTAATTTGATTGTTAATAGTTTAATTGTATTCTTTTATCAGTTTTGTAAATAAATATTAGTATCTTTGATTAAGGAGTGTTTAAGTCATTTTTAATACCCAGTAGCCCGTAACAATATATATATATATATATATATATATATATATATATATATATATATATATTTTTTTTATTATGGTTCTTTTTAATTATTTAAATATATATATATATTTTTTTTTCTTTTTTTTAATTTTGAAGAGAAAAGATTATGTCTTGGCCGGGATTCGAACCCGGGTCGCCCGCGTTTCCAGCGCGGTGCTCTAACCACTGTGCCTTGGTAGCTCAGTGGTTAGAGCACCGCGCTGGAAACGCGGGCGACCCGGGTTCGAATCCCGGCCAAGACATAATCTTTTCTCTTCAAAATTAAAAAAAAGAAAAAAAAAATATATATATATATATATATATATATATATATATATATATATATATATATATGTGTGTGTATGTGTGTGTGGATAAAAGTGCCATAAATGGAAACAATATACTCATTTATTGAATATTTATTGGAAAAACAATATTTATTTTTAAAATATGAATTTATAAATAACATATTTTTTTTTAAATAGGCAAAACAATTTGTGCTATTAATAATTAACATTTAATTTTTATAAGTTGTCATCATAAATTAAATAAATCGTTAAAATAATTATATCTCATTCAATTGCATCAGTAATGCGTATCGAAATGTAACTAAACTGGAGACATTTTTAAAAATGATATTATTAACGAATAATGTGATTTTTTAAAATTATATCATTGGGAGCGGAGTGGCTCAATGTTAGAGCGCTAAGTTGCCGAGCCGAAGGTTCCGGTGATGAGTCCTGTAAGATCTAGGACCCTCCAGCCCCTGTAAAGTGGATTCTCAAAATAGAGGGAAACCTAGAGGTTGAGCATGATCTCGAACAAATCACTTTCCTCCACAACCGTTGTTCAAGAAACGGTACGGTCTCTACAACGTATTGAACCCAAGACTTTTCATGAGTTGTAATGGTGCAGAGTTTTATTATTATTATTATTAACGACATTACGGCACTTTTTGATTAAATCAAATAATGATATTTAAATACGATATTCTGTAGTATACCTACTTAAGATTTAATGTAATATTAAAATTTATAAAATAAAAATGAATCTATGGACTATATATGTTTTGGTCTTCAAGCATCATATTACCAGATCGCCAATCGCCAAAGATTAAGTTGAGAAATCAGTATTTTAAAAGTATAATTATAAAAGCTATTGTAAATAAATAGGCTTAGCGAACCCGAAGGCTCGATGCCGATACCACCAATCTCCGTTTACAAACCTCGGTCCACGGTGCAGCACCCAAACCCAAACCCGCCAGATCTTAACGCATTATTCCCACCTACGTCTCGGTGTATCCCTCAGACGCTTCCCAGTCAGTACAGCGCTTATTAACATCTTAGGAATTCGTTCGTTACTAAGCCCAGCAACTTTACAGGTCCATCTAAATCTTCGCGACGCTATCACCTCAATAATATTTACCGGATGCATGTCTCGCAATTCCGCGATATATGTATTCTCCTATAAAAATTATTATATATATGGGTGGTTATCTTTATGGCTTTATCATCGATATACATTTATACAGCTGATGTTTCCTTTAGCATCTCTCAGGAAATATACTAATAACGCATGTGTGTTATCAGTCCAGAATGATTCATTGCGCCCTGAACCTTCCATGCACAGATCTTAAAGAATGGTGAAAAAATTGGGAATTGAAAATAACTCCAACAACAAAACATGTACTCGTCGTCGGAAACTTATGACTTACTGTCCTGTAGTGCAATTTAATAGTACTCCGTAATCTGTATACCATCTTGACAAGCGTCTTACTTGTACCAGACTCTAACCACAAGAAACCGCTGGTTGTTTCATACTACGTCAACACATATAAAAGTAAAAAATATAAACAGTTTACTATTTGGATGGGTATTTTAAAAAACATAAAATCCTGCATAATATTTTGGACAACCCAATAGTTTCGAAGTTTGTGGGGGTGATCAAACATACGTTCCCTCAGCAAGCATGAGAGACCGCACTTATTGTTGGTCTGCGAGTCCATCGGACTTAGCCAACAGGAAATTTCAAAGAATTACTGCCCAACATCTATCATCCCTGAGAGGCTTTCCTACGCTGTAACAAGATCCGAGCGAGGCAAAATCAATAAATATTAAAATAATTCTAATGAATACAAATTGGAACTGTTGATTACAGATAAACAAAAAGCAGCTAGTTACTCCGTATTCCTTTAGACCAGTATGGTGCTGTGAACTGTAAATGCGGCAGCATTCTCGAATTGTAAGAAGTTCTTAAGCTTAACTGAAACAATAAACTATAATCATTCCCAGTAAAATATACTCAAAGATCTTGGAGAAAAGGCTTAGATACTAAAAGTGGAACCACAACTTAGTTTTAGAGAAAAAAGGAGCGCACAAGATTTGATCTTCACTATGAGACAGAACACTGAAAAAGTAATTGAGAAATGCAAAGAGCTATGCTTCATAGACCTTACAAAAGCATTTGACAGAATGAAGCAAGGTGACATCCGCAAGGCTCCAGCAGAGAGTGGCAATAACAAATGACTAATGCTGGTAATTATGAGCCTCTATAGTATCACCCGAAGCAGTGAGTACGTCCAATTGTTGCTCCAAATAGTTCAGAACCAATTTTGGTATAAGACAGAGGTGTAGCTTGAGTCCTCTTCTCTTTATTCTGGCCCTTGATTCCACCATCTTTCAAGCCAAAGTCCGGATGAGAAGTTTGGGATTTAGGTACTTGAATAACGTTACCTACTCCTTGATGGGCTTCGCAGTGATATAGTAATCCTCGCCAACAACGATAAAGATTTAATACACAAATCAGGATTCTTCAATACGAATTAGAGAAAAATATATGGAAATAAACCCTGATAAAACAAATGTAATGAGAATTGGCAGGATGCCTCTGCGAGAAATGAGAGTAATAAGAACCAAGGACAAGCCCGTCGAACTGGTGAGAAGCCTTAAATATAATATATAATGGGAACACACCTATGTAGATGAGAATGAAGTCATGGACATTGAGATCAGGGAGAGGTTTAACTCAGCTGGTAAATTGTTCCATTCAGTAGATAGAAAATTCCTGAATAAAAGAAAATTATCCAAGGACATCAAGTTGATGGTGAAGTCTTCATTACTCCCTCATAGACTTTCTCTTACGAATCTTGGTCACTAACCACCAGACATGAAAGTATGATCCAAGCTTCAGAGATGAGATTCTTTAGAAAAGTAGAAGGGAAAACCAGACGAGACCACATTCGTAACTCAACTATTAAATCAAACCTCGGAGTGGAACTAGCCGAAAACGTTATTGAAGAAAACTGTTTAAGATGGTCTGGATATGTCCTAAAAATGGAAAATAAAAGGGTGGGCAAGATATCAACTAAGGTTGATGGAAGAACTAAATCTTGTTTTTATATTTAAGAAGAACTTGTCGTTTTCTTTTCTGTATTATGAAGAATAATTAAACAATGATAAATTAAAAAATCATGGCCTATTTATAAATCATCAGTAACAAATATACAAGTTATTGTTATGTCGAATGAACTTAAGTTATTGTTTTATCTTTCTACAAATATCTCGCTGCATTCGTTTAGTTTATCACTGGGTTACCAGCAGTACAACCTACACCCACCTACAAACATGAAAACAATCATTGGTTTTACTATAAAATAAGTTTTTGTTTCGTGCGGTGCTGATTTACCTATTGAGTCATATTGTGTAATTAAAATGCTTAAATTTTATCGTGTTGAAGTTAACAAAACAGAATGGGAAGTACCAGAAAGATATCAAATGCTTACTCCTGTAGGTTCAGGATCCTATGGCCAAGTATGGTAAAAGTCAACAAATATTGCTATTTATCATTTTTTCCTGGTTTCAGCTGGATAGTAAAAGATTTTAAATGATTTTATCTTGTCTGTATTATTAGTTTTATCAAACTTTCCAGTGTATTGGAATTATTTACTTGTGTTCATTAAAAAGTTTCTTTTTATAGAACATGAATAATTACCTGCTTACCAACTATTGCCTTTAATTATAGCATGTATCGCAATGGCATTTATGCTTTGTTCATGTTAGACGATTTTAATATATTAAACAAAATATCAATTATTTCTGATGAATGTGGTAAATTAATTATTATAAATTTTAAATTCATAGCTTTTATATAAATCACTTGTTTTAAAAATTCTTAGCTCAGACATGATACTTCTCTTAGTTTTATTTTATTAGTTTAATCATAAACATATATTCACATACTGATTGTATATTATTTCCCATTTTAACTATGATATCAAAACAATCTTGAATTTTGTATTTAAAAATTAGTATATGTCCATTTTTATTCCTGCTTTTATAACCTTGAGTACTGACCTCTGACCTGAACTTAGCCTTGGTGTATGATAGCCCATTAAAGAAAAAACCTTTCTATATAATATTTGAATTTCTTTGTTAATTTTATTTTTTTTCTTTTACAAAAAGAGTTTATTTATAAAGAGTATATTTATGATCAATTTGTAAGATTCGTTTGGGCATACATAGTAACCAAATTAGTTTGTTTTCTAAAAATTTCGGGCTGAATTTTACGAGTATGTTCTAACACTGTGCATACCCCTTGACTAATTTATTTAAGTGAGGATTTCAAGTAAATTAATATAGTATTACTGATTAACAATTTTTTAAACAAAAATGTATCAGAAAAAAAACATTTTGTTTTTAGTATAGAAATCTAATATTGTGAAGCTTTGTTGCTTAAATTTAATATTTGTGTTTATTTTCATTTAGGATCAAAGTTTGGATTTTTAATTGCTTTAATTCTTCATTAATAATTTATAATTTATTTCTAAATATTATCTCATTTTAAGATCTCAGATATTCAAATATTCTAATTTAATAGTTTATGAATTATCATTGTGAACTAGGAAATAACATCTGTTTTATTAAAATTCATTTCTTATTGGAAATTACATAAAAAATTGTTACTCATCTGTTGCTACATACACAGAATACTACTTTCTATGTGATGTATTCAATTTTCATAAACATTTTTTGTTAATTTATAATAATTATTTAATATAATACACACACAGGCACTCACCCTCATACATACATATGCAGGAATTGGCCCCCCCGAGGATTGCATCTCCTTGGAAGGACAGAATTTGGATCGAATCTATTTTTGACAGCTAGTAAATTTTGTTGAAGGAAAACCAGAACTTATACTCCATCTAAACTTTATTGTTAATTGAATGAAATTTTTATGTTACACTTAATATATAATATTACCATTGATATAAAACAGTACCATGATTTATATAGATTATTAATTTTTAATAAATGTTTCTCTGTCATATTACAGTTCAGCGATGGACACAAAATATGGGGTTCGTGTAGCAATAAAGAAGCTGCCAAGACCATTCCAGTCTGCTGTCCACGCTAAGAGAACATACAGAGAGCTGAGGATGCTTAAGCATATGAATCACGAAAATGTATGTATTTAATGATAGAATAGAATAGAAAAGTAACTTTCTTCTGGGACTAAGTCCCTTTAGAATAACAGATGTGAACAGAAAAAGAAACATAATATTTATCTGGCCAGAAGGCTAAATGTTACACATCATAAAGCGTGTAAAAATTTACAAAAAACAATTTAAAAAGAAATATTTAAACAAAAATAATAATAAGTAAATAAACAAATCTTGACAAGATATTAAGCAATTAAAAAGAATAGATAAATCCATAGCTTTTGTTAAACGCCTCAGCTAGCATGCAATAATTTCTTTACATGAATGTACAGCTTCTTAAAAAACAAAATTAAAAGAAATAATTAACACAATGAGTTATTCTATACATTACAATCTAAGAAAATGTCTAACCTGTTTAGAGAGCATATTTTTGGGAAGCTAGGAGGTGTTGGAAAAGCAAGAATTTAAATGACATTAGTGAGGGACTATGATGGATATTAGGAGGGATTGAGTTTCACACTGTGGTGGAGCAGGCGAGAAAGGAACGTTCAAATGCTTTAGTTCTGTTTGAACGCATATAGAAATCGGAAAGGCGGGATCTTGTTTTTTGGTGTTGAACTGAGGATTTGAATTGGAGGAGACTGTAAATATATGAAGGGTCTTGAGAGTAGATGGATTGGTATAAGAATGAACAGAGGAAATTTTGTCTTCGGAAGGGAGGGAAGAGCCACTTTCACTCATCATAAAGGTGGGACATGCGCGATCGCCTATGGGTACCAAGGATATGATAATTTATAATATTTGAATATTGTTATCAATAAGATTAAAACTAAACTAATACTACTAAACTAAAAAAAAACTAAACTTCTAAGTTTAGAAATTACAGTTATGATTTTGTATGCTCATCCATTAAATTTAATAACTTATTAAAATGATACATTTTAGTTTTTTTTTATATATTGATAAGATATCAATGCTTTCTGAAATGAAAGGTGACAGTTCATAAACAATAAAGAATGGTGAGATCTCAAGATATCATAATATTAAGGAATAAATAATGTATGAAAAGCCTAGATTGTTTTGGTACTTAAAAAACTTTATTTTGTTGTAGTTCTTGACTCCCTAGAAAATTGAAAAAATATAAAGTAAATCAGGGTAAGAGTATGCAGGGTGGGAATTTTTACTTTGCACTTGAACTAATTTGTGCCACTGAGTGTCAGCCAGTCGATGCAAGGAACTGTTTACATCATTATCACCTTGTTTGGTGTTTATTGTGATTAACAGCAATGTATTACAATTGATTTTACATTACATTTGTATTACATTTAACCCCTTAACGCACAGTTTTTTTGAAAAAAACCGGCCAAAAAAAATCAATTTTTTTTTAATGTAAAAAAACAAACTTTAGAACATTGTTTTGGCAAAAAAATAAAAAAAATTCAAAATTAATCAAAATTTTTATCACTTTCTTCTGAGCCGCTTTCCGACAAATTTGCGTATTCATATTCAGATTCTGAATCGCTCATTTTTCAATATATATTTTACTAAAATAAAATATAATAATAATAATAATAATAATAATAATAATAATTTGAAAATGAAAAAACATACCAATTGTATAAATATCCAATATACCCAATTTTATTTTCTGTATTCACAAAATAACTGACTGTCTATAAAGATACACTTATCTTTGCAAGTTTACAACACTTAGGTAACTATTGAACTAAACTATAAAACAACAGAAACAAGTGTTTGATATTTCACGTCTAAATAGTAAAATAAAAGATACAATGGCCTTTATATAAATTCACGAAAATACTACGACGGATCGCAGTCAGTCGTCACGAGTACAGAAATGCAAGAATGCAAGATATTATGAAGGTATTATAGCTTACAATCCTATGTAAATGATAAATATCAATAACACGATTCTTTTTCTTAGCTTTCACATTGTTATTTTCAATTCTCGAATATATTCGAGTGTGAAAAATTATAGCAGCATCAAATACAACGCCGCTCGAATTATCTCAAGTGTGCACAGTTTGGCCTGTTTAGCGCGCTCGAATTAACTCGAGCGTGCAAGTTAAGAGGTTAAGCATATAGGATGTAGTATCAGCTGTAACAACTAATTATTCAACCATTTCAATTCTATATTGTTTCATAGGCATTCTGTACTCTACTTAAAAATGGGATCATTTAGTCCATCGTTTAGTTCCACAGAGAGCAACAGCACCTAACAAGTACAAATGCTGCCATTGGGGCAAGCATATCCACACGAACTCTTGCTCTGAACATTTTTTTTTTTAGTTTTACACTCTTATTTAATATTTATTATTCACACCAACGGTTATATTCAGAATATAGGTGTTTAACCCTTTAATTGCTTAAGGCGATATATGCCTGCTTAAGGAAACGTGCCCCCTTTGCTAAAGACAATATATGCCATCCTGCATCACACACACTCTCAGTGCTAAAGACGATATATGCCATCGCGATGCTTTTCTATTTATTTGTTAAATCCGAATATAGACGACGTGACCTTGCTTCATTCTTATTCATATATCATTCATGTACCGTTTGCTTGGGCTATCGGTGGCTACCTTCTCTGGCCAGGTAACCAATCTCATTCTGTTTTTCCTCTCTTTGTGAAACAACCCTCAGTTCAACTGCCTATATATAGCACAGGCCAGTAGATGGGTAGCTGGCCCACTTAAGACGTAAAGATCGCAGCAGTTAAAGGGTTAAGATACAGTCCTAAAACCTGAATAAGGGTAAAAGTGGCAATATCTGCCTTAAATAATACAGTGTTATTTGTACTCATTTGCTCACGGTACATTATATTTTAAGAACTTATAGAAGGAAGACTGATCTAGAGATATGAACGGAGCAGATGCTCAAGACCGTTCAACAGCTACTAGGCTGTTGAAGCATGCTGGGTTGTCGAAGAGAAAAGCCTCCAAGTACTTGGAAATCTCTGAAGCTACTCTAAGGAAAAGGATATTAAAGATAATTATCCTAGCTTGGTGTAATTTTTTTTTCTAACCTAAAAATTGTGTAAAGAGAACTTCAGTGAACCATCGGAAGAGGACTGTATTCAATGCAGTTAATAACAAGAATGGTGGCTTGAAGCTCGTTCCAATGATGAGGGTGGGGTGAATTTCATAAGCAATTATTGCTAAAAACAACTTATATTAACTTTTACTGTACCAAATTCAAGTTTTTTTGTAAAGTGTAGTTGAATATATAATCGCACTAATAAAATCTTCAGTACATATCGCTTACTTTTGCTTACCCACCCACGGGGCAAGAATTCTCATTTATACTTTTTTCGTGTATAATTTTCCTATGAATGTTCTACCTTAGATTATAACACAAATAAAACATCATTTGATTATCAAATATGAGAGAATATTCTCTATTAGGTTTGGTCAATGAAGTGTAATTTAACCCATTTGGGGGGGGATTAAACTTTAAGTGTGTCCACTTGCCCTGACTTACCCTGCAGTTTTTATTATGACTATTATTTTATAACATAATCATTTGTTCTCAGATGGTAAATTTTAACTAAAATAAAAAGAAGGTATCTCACCTTTTGGAGTCCTATTCATTAATGTATCCTTTTTTAGCTATTTTTTTTTTTTTAGTTTTTCAGAGGGGGGGAATATGATGATGAGCTCAAAATCCACAACTTTGCATGAAAATTTTATAATTTGCAATATTCAAGGGATAAAAAAGTGACGTAACATTTTGCAATCTGACCACAGATATCTATCACCTCAAAATAGTAGAACGAATCAATATTTATAAATCAAGAGTTTCTTTTTTTTCTTTTTATTATTACAAATCTAAACCTGTGGCCATTAACACAACCAGCACAATATTTTGACACCTTGAATATGTGTGAATAAAATATGCCTTGAAAGGATTTATAACTTATAATATATAATATAACTTAACTATTAATAATGACTCTATTCATGTTTAAACAATTTTTTTTTATTTTTATAGGTGATTGGATTGCTTGATGTATTTCATTCTTCAAAAAGCATCAATGATTTCCAGCATGTATATTTAGTTACACATTTAATGGGAGCTGACTTGAATAATATTGTTAAAACTCAGCAGTTAACAGATGAACATGTACAGTTTCTGGTTTATCAAATATTGAGGGGATTAAAATATATACATTCAGCTGGTATTATTCATAGGGTATGTTTTCTAATTATTATACTATTAAGTGTTAGAATTATATATATAATTTATTTTATGCAATAAAAGTAGTTTGTTTATATTTTATTTGGTTATATAATAAAACTAGTAATATATTAGTGATATTTCTGTTCTAAAGTAGTAGTTATTGAGTTTCAAATGAAGTTAGATTTATATGCTATATTTACTAAGATCAGCAACTCTCTTTCTTATTTAAATCTAAAATATTCCTTCACTATTGTCTAAGCTCTTATATATTTCATTTCAGTTAGAGTCAATTTCATATTAATAATTAATCTTATTAATGTCAATTTTTGTCTCTTTCACTTATGCATATATCAATTAAATAAGAAAATCTCTATTGTGAACTATTTCAAATCCATGTTTTGAAAAAAAAATATTGGTTTTAACATTCCCTGATAATAATCTAACCAAGTCTCCCAAAATTTCCAGTGTAAAGAGACTGTATGTTAAATGTACAATTAATTATGTACCTATCTGTAAGTTTTTTTTAATAAAAGTGTTTATTAGTAAACAATAAAAATACATAATAAGAGGTTTCAGAGTTGTAGAAAACATGTGGAAGGTGCCAACTAATTTATTAATACCTAAATTAAAAGCACAATTATCACATTGATTAAATTATTATTATATTTATTTTATATCTGGTTGAAAAAGGGATTTATTCTTAATTGGGATGTGGTAGTTTTAAATAGGATTAGGTAATTATTTTTAAAAATATTATAAATAAATATTGCTCAAAATGCTGTCCTCTTGCACCAATGCAAGCATTACATCTAGCACCCACTTGATAAATTGCAGCTAAACATTGTTCTGATGATATTTGGTGCACTGCATCTATGATTCGGTCTCTTAATTGCTCTCTTGAGTTGATTGACATCGAATAAACTTTCTGCTTCAAGGTTCCCCATATGAAGAAATCCATGGGTGTCATATCAGGTGATCTGGGTGACCAAGGTACTACTCCTCCACGTCCAATACATCGTTGTGGATAATTTATATCCAGCCAAGCTCGAGCAACTCTGCTATAATGAGCTGGACATCCATCGAGTTGGAACTACATTTCAATCCGCTGTTGTAAGGGAATGTCATCTAAATAATTAGAAAAGTCGTTCTCCAAAAAATGTGTAAATGTGATACTATTCAATCTTCCAGGTAGAAAATATGGTCCCACCAGTAATCCGTTCCAAATTCCAAGCCAAACGTTAATAGCAAATTCATGCTGAAACCTATTCTCTTTAATAGCTCTGGGATTTTCAAGAGCCCATACATGATAATTTCTTTGATTAACAATTCCTCCTCTTGTAAAGGTAGCTTCATCGGTCCATATAATTTTTCAAATTTCAGGAAGTGTTATAATTTTGTTCTTGCCTTATGATAGTTTTCATAAATACCCTCTCCTTTGTTGATAGTGAAATTTATTTAAATAATATAGAATACTAGTTAAGACATGAGTGGAACAATTAAAGAAAAAAAAATCACTAGTTTAAGACCTTGAGCCCTGGTATTTAGATAATAAAGTTAAATTGGTAATACAAAATTAATTTATTCATATTTTCAAAGGACTTAAAGCCATCAAACATCGCTGTCAATGCAGACTGTGAATTGAAGATTCTTGATTTTGGGTTAGCAAGACCAACTGAAAATGAGATGACTGGATATGTGGCAACTCGCTGGTATCGAGCACCTGAAATTATGCTAAACTGGATGCACTACAATCAAACAGGTGTTGATTTGAGGCCTCCTTTTTTTGTATTCTTTTTGTATTTGTATTTAAAGTTTTATTTTTTCAGTTGATATATGGTCTGTTGGTTGTATCATGGCTGAGTTACTTACTGGCAGGACTCTGTTTCCTGGAAATGATCGTATCCTTTATTATTTTATAATTTATTTTTAATTTTAGCAATATTACTATATAAATATTATTAGTTACATAATAAATAATTAATTATTCAGTATCATAGTAATGAGTCCAAAAGTAAATGTATTAAAAAAGTTTTTACATTAATAACAAACTTCAATATGAGATGAAAAATAAATCTAAGTTTTTTTTAATGAAGGAACTACATTTTCATATGCTCTTTTTTTTTCTCCTATTCTCTGAAATTGTAAAAGATCATTTATTTTAATTTTGGGTCTTGTTTCCAATACTCCCGCCAGTGATTTCATGATATTAAAAAACAAATGAAACACATGTTTAATGGTATTGTAACATATTACTGTGAGAAGGAATACACTTAATGAAGCAACCAATATGAATCTTTTGAAACTACGAATAATACAATGAAGAGAAAGGGCCAAAGTTATTTTTGGAATAAAGAGGAGTTTTGGAGAAAGTAATGCATTTCAAACAAGGCCACATCATGAAATTTTACAAAGGTTGGAACACATACAGATGCAATAAAAGGCAAGGTATGAATTTGACGCGTATACAGGTACGTGGCTATGTCATTACAAGTTACCGTTAAATAAGGTAGTATTATTCATTTATTCATAGACAAAGGAATATACGGCGGTTAAATTCTGCTTGAAAGAATTTGACATGAGCTTCCGTATGATTGCTGATTGGAAAAATTATCAGAGGGAGGTGTGCGCATTCAGTTTATTGAAAACCCCCACAGTTATTGAAGGGGAAGGATTGATAAGTCTTGTTTCTCTCATCACAAGTATAATGTTGGACGGTCCTATCCACAGCAATGGGTCTTTGGCGGGATCTGTCGTGAGACGAAAGAATGTTTTCTATACACAGTACCTGATAGAACAACTTAAACCCTGGCAGAGTGCATTAGAACCTCAATTAGACCAGGTTCCATTATCTCAGATCAGTGGAAGTCCTACAATGGAATGGAAAAACTGTTTGGAATGGAATTATAGACATTTTACTGTGAATCATTCAAAAAATTTTGTCGATCCAGTTGCTAGTGTTCATACTCAAACAGTTAAGTCAATGTGGGCCAAAGCCAAAAGAAGAAATAATAAAGAAAATGACACTCATTGCTCCATGATTGACTCATATCTGTGTGAGTTTATGTGGAGGCAGAGGTACAGAAATGACGACCTTTTTGAGAGGATACTGAAGGACATAGTTGAATTATGGCCGCCAGATGTAACTAATTAAACTATCATTTAAATTGAATAAATGCATATGTTTTTTAACCCATGTCTTTCAATTAATCACTAGGTTACTGTTTCTAGGTAAAATCACTGGCAGGGTTATTGGAAACAACACCCTTAATTTTATTAATAGTGATACCTTTGTCATCTATAAATGCTTCAGCTATCAAAATTCCTAATCCTATTTATAATTTCCTTTTCAGTTAAGAATCAAAAAAGAAAACCATTCTCCAGTCACAATTATTTATTTTCTTATTTCCTACAAAGACGTTTCGACCCTTTGGGTCATTCTCAATTCTTTAATTGTCTGTCATGATTCATACAATTTATCTGCAATTCACCATATAAATTTATTTACATCAACAACAACAAAACTATTAACAATTATATTAAAAATGTCCTAAAAAACTGAAAAATCTAAGTATAGATACCTCATATGGACGTCTATAATATAAAATTTATTGGAGATATATTCTTCTCCATGGTAATTTTTTACTCTGCCTTATACTTTGGACTTCACCCATTCTTAAACACCTTGATATTGTATTGAAAAATTAAAATTGTAAATCTATAGGAGTTTCATTAAAATGTTTTGATTTTTTTGTTTATTTAAATTATGATATATATTAATTAGTTTTAATATTTTATGTTTGAAATTTTGTTTTATGGGAGTATTAGAATTAATGTATGTGAAGTTATGTGTGGTAGGTTATGTTATGGTTATCTATAGTGTAGGCTATTCTTTGTTTATTTCTTTTTTTAATTTCAATAAAATAGACAAATACAATTTACTGACCTCACCAGACTCTTTTCTATCGTTAACTACACTATCTATATTTTCATTTATATATATGGCTTCTAAGTATTGTCTTTTTATTTTGTCTTTCTCTCTATGCAAAATTATTGGTTTTTCAAAATTAAATGTATGTAGTTCTTTTTTACAATGTGTAGATAGTGCAGTGCTAGTTTTGGCATTAGGTCTTTAATTACTTTTGTGATGATAAATTCTGTGTTTTAAATGTGTGCTTGTATGTCCTATATATTGTTTTTTACAATTATTACAGTTTAGGTTATACACTATATTTTTATTTTCTAATAGTATGTATTAGAAGGTATTTTATCTTTTTTACTATGTATTATTGTTTTGATTGGGTTTGTAGTTTTATGTGCTATTTTAATTTCTGGTATGTCAAAATTTTTTAAGGTAGGTTCTATTTTTTCTGATAGGCCTTTGATATAAGTTACACTTCTATATTTTCTTTCATTCTGTTTGATTAATTGATTGTGTGATTTTGTGACTATTTGAGTTGTGCATTTATTTGTTTGAGGGTCTTTTTTATTAATATCTACTATTTTGAAATAATTAGTTAATTTTGATTGGGATGGTTTGATGGTTGATATTATATCACTTCCCTGGTTCGCTTTTTCATTTTTATCAGATTCATTATAAACTATTGTTAGTCCAGTAAAACCTATATTATAATTTCCTTTTCTTGGAGTGCTCACAAAAGATATTCCATAGAACACTTCTTAGCATCAAACAGATAAGGGAACAGATAAATTAAATCAAGGTTAGCTTAAATGTGAATTAAGCTTTTATTAATAAGTGAACAGAAAGTGTAATTACTAAAAATATGTAATGAATAAAAATATGTTTGAAACTACGAAACACTTTTCTCAACAATTTATTTGGGTGGTGGAGTCAACATTTTAATGAAACAAAATTGATTCTGGCATCTGATAAATTAACAATACATCATAAAACTAAATTATAAATTTATATTAAATATTTGTTTAATTGAAGAAATTTACTAAGAATGTTTAAGAAAGATATTTATTTGGTTTTTAAGGGTTTAACATATTGCCAATAGCTCTTTTTGGTATTTTCGATTGACTAGTTCTTAGATATTCATCAGCTCAATCTAATTATGGAAATTTTGGGAACTCCAGATGCTGACTTCATGATGAAAATATCTAGTGAATCCGTAAGAATCTTTGGTTGTAATTTGTATGTTTAAACCTAAAAAAAAGTGACAAAATATTCCATTAGGTTATAATTAACTCAATGTGTTGAGACTTCATATTTGTTAACATTTTTTTTTAGCTTTTACCATGAGGGAGGATATATAATTGTTAAGTCAAGAAAAAATGCTATTAAACCGGACCTGCAGTTGTATTTTGTGGGGAAATTGAAACTTCAGCTGTGCATGCTGCTTATGACATGTAAATAGAACATATTAATAGTTCTGGAAATGGTCCATTCTACATGTTTGCATGAGCCTCATGGTTGCATGTCGTATTCTTTTTTTTTGTCTATATTTTTTGTTAGTTTGGTCGATTGAAATACTAATGGACATTACAATTACTTCATTATATTGCTTATTATCCAATCTTCTGTTATTATTTCTTATTACATTCATCATCAACTTGAGATTGAGAGCATTTTTTCTAGTGTTTAATCCTATGATGTAATTAAAGAAATAATTATATCTTATTTAATTTACTTTTTGTAATAAAAGTGATTGTATAAATGCATGAATTATAGGAACATATTCTTGCAGCAACTTTTCTGTGTGGTTGATAAAACCCATTGACAAAGATCATTTGTCTTACTCAGAAACAATATTTATCCAATGATCTGCAATACCTTCTGAGGCAAATTAACATATTATTAAATCCCACTTTTATAATTTTAATAGAAAATATCTTTAAACTGCTTGAGAAAGATGCAAGTACTGTAATTAGTTATACTATCTATGTCATCTATTCATATTATTTATATAAGATCATATTTTTTTCTTCCTTAAACCTGTTGATTGTTATATGGTCTCTCTCTCTCTCTCTCTCTCTCTATATATATATATATATATATATATATATATATATATATGTATATATATATATATATATATATGTATATACAGGGTGTCCTGAATCAAAATGGCAAAACTTCAGGAACTTATAGGGGACCGAAAAACTAAGACAAAAAGTCCTTTAGAGATTTGCTCGTTTTTGCTTAGTTTTAGAGAAAATCGCAAAAAAAGAAACAAAACAAGGTTTCATTTTTATACTTATTTATTTACATTTATATTTATGTTATGTTCTTTTTAATGTAAATATTGCTCAAAATGTTGTCCTCTTGCACCAATGCAAGCATTACATCTAGCACTCACTTGATAAATTGCAGCTAAACATTGTTCTGATGATATTTGGTGCACTGCATCTATGATTCGGTCTCTTAGTTTCTCTCTTGAATTGATTGACACCGAATAAACTTTCTGCTTCAAGGTTCCCCATACGAAGAAATCCATGGGTGTCATATCAGGTGAACTGGGTAGCCAGGGTACTACTCCTCCACATCCAATCCATCGTTGTGGATAATTTATATCCAGCCAAGCTCGAGCAACTCTGCTATAATGAGCTGGACATCCATCGAGTTGGAACTGCATTTCAATCTGCTGTTGTAAGGGAATGTCATCTAAATAATTAGAAAAGTCGTTCTCCAAAAAATGTATAAATGTGATACTATTCAATCTTCCAGGTAAAAAATATGGTCCCACCAGTAATCCATTCCAAATTCCAAGCCATACGTTAATAGCAAATTCATGCTGAAACCTATTCTCTCTAATAGCTCTGGGATTTTCAAGAGCCCATACATGATAATTTCTTTGATTAACAATTCCTTCTCTTGTAAAGGTAGCTTCATCGGTCCATATAATTTTTAATGGAAATAAATTATCATCGCGAATTTTTTCAAGAAACCAGTTATTAAAATTCAATCTCTTGACATAATCTTGAGGTAATAAATTCTGAACTTTTTGAAGATGGTATGGGTAGCGATTATCACCTTTCAAAGTTCGCCATATTGCTTGCCGCAATATTGCTAATGCTGCAGATGCTCTTTGGCTGCTAGTCTCAGGATTGTTATTGAAGTGGCGTTGGACACAATTTCTTCTCTGATAATCTGCTCTTACTGCTGCCTGGAATTGGTCGCCTTCATTACGTATTAAGAATGATCCAGTCTCTCGTAGTTTATTAAAAGTTAACGAACAGACTCGTCGATTAGGCACTCTTCTAAGAAATCACATACTCCCGCACCGCTTCTAAAGCATTACCGTTACAGAAACCATACACAAAAATCCTATCAGCGTATTCAACAATATGTATGCGGCATTGTGGCTGATGCTATTCTCACAAAAATATCTGAGTAACTGACTGAAGACTGATTTATGAATTATAATCCTAGAAGGAAGCCAAAATGTTAACAAATAAAAGAATGTAAAGGATAACATTAAGTGTTTACATATCTCACTGCCCAGCCTGACGAACTTTGAAAGGTGATAATCGCTATCTGTAACATTTTTGTTTTGTTTCTTTTTTTTGCGATTTTCTCTAAAACTAAGCAAAAACGAGCAAATCTCTAAAGGACTTTTTGTCTTAGTTTTTCAGTCACCTATAAGTTCCTTAAGTTTTGCCATTTAAATTCGGGACACCCTGTATATTTAGCTGTATTAAAATTTAATTTAAGGTTTGATGGTGATATGCGCAAATAGTATTGATCACATCATGAACAAAACCCTAATTGAAATCCCAATCAACTAGCACTGACTTAAGTCAGGGGCTTTGCTGCTTGCTCTTTGTGGTTTAGTATTCATTTATTTTCTATTTATTTCTTCTTTATCTTTTCCTGTAGGTAGATAGGCATTATATTTCAATTTCTTCAAGGTAACAATTATATTTATCAGCTACAAGTCACACTATTTTGCATCGTGTAGTTGTCCTAATTCATTTTTCCCTCCCATAATATTTTACACAGTATTTTAGTGTTGGAAACCTTCATCAATTGTTCCCCACTAAATGCAATAAGTATTATAATCTTGTAAATTCTTAGTTGTAGATTTTTGAACTGGTGATATGACCTGATTGATTTAAGAGTGGTATAGTAACCAGCATTTTAAATTTAACTTGTTTTTTTAGTTTTGTTTCTTTTAATTATTGTCAACATGCCTTTTTCGATATATTTAGTAACATTTGTTATATTTATCAGCTAGAAGTCACACTATCCCGAATTCCTCAAACTTATCTAGACATTCACAAGTATTTTCTCATTTATTGATTATATCCAGTTCTGTCATAATCCTATTATTAACCAGGTTTTGTTCTATCTGTATTTATTTGTAGACCTATTATTTATATATTAAGATGTCTCCACATTATATTTATAGCTTAACAGCTTCCGCATCTTTTCATAACAATGCTAAATGGTCGAAATAGCTTCTGGGTATATAATTAAATTTTTTTATAATTTTTTATAATTATTGGTCATTTTTTATGAGTTATAAATATTTTTTTTTTTTTTTTTTTTTTTTAAAGAGAAAAGATAGGCCCTCGACCGGGATATGAACCCGGAACCTTTGTCTCACCGTGACATCGCTCTGCCAATTGAGCTATCAAGGCCCCTCCCGGTCGAGGACTAACCTTCTCTCTTTTAGATCCTAAAGCCCCAGTGTACTCCCGCCATTTTTGCGATGGATACACTAGAACGAAGTTCTTTGAACATTAATTTTAATTTAGGATCTTATTGACTTTCGTCATATTATTATTTATAATTTTTTATAATTATTGGTCATTTTTTATGAGTTATAAATATTTTTATTTTTTAAAGAGAAAATAAAAATTAAATTTTTTTAGGTAGTGCTAAAGTGAATATTAGGGAGTGAACAATGATATATTATACATAAATAAAATATATACTAATCAAAGTAAAATTAACCTGTTTTTGCTTTTGCTATTTATTTAGCCTAATATATTTGTATATTTAGTCATTAAGTAATTTTCCTTTCCTAATACTTACTTACTTATTTACTAGTGGTCCTTATACAGTCCTTGTAGGACCTGGGCCTCTGCCACCAATCTACTCCACTCCTCACGGTCCACTGCCAGGTTCTTCCAATTTCTGACCCCCATTATTCTCAGATCCTCTTCCAAATCACCGATCCATCGGTTCCTGGGTCTCCTTCTCTTAATTTTACCTCCTGGTGTACCACTCAGCATAATTTTTGGCAATCTACAGTGACTCATTCTCTCAACATGACTCAGTCATCTGATTCTGCTCTTCTTAATAACTGTGATGATATTTGGCTCACCATATAGTAGTTCCTCTAGCTCGGCATTGCTTCTAATTCTCCATCTATCCTGTTCTCTAACTGCTCTGAAAATCCTTCTCAAGACTCTTCTCTCCCATACCAGCAGGGCTTTCCTGTTTTCCTTGGTTAGAGTCCACATCTCGCTGCCATACACAACTGGTCTAATCACTGTTTTTTATATAAAAATATCTTTGCTTTCCTGGAGAGACTTTTGTATTGGAGTGCCTTTTGCAGGGCGTAGAAACACCTCGTTCCTGCAACCATCCTGCCTTTTATTTCGGCTTCCACACTGTTATTCTCCGTCACTACTCCCCCAAGGTACTTAAATGTGTCGCAGCTCTGGTATGCCTCTTCTCCCAATACAACAGTTTCTACCCTCTCCCTGATCTGCCGAGATGTTTTCATATATCTAGTCTTTTCATAATTGATCATGAGTCCTAAATCATATGCTGCATTCTTGAACTCTTCCACTGCGCCTGCTAGTGCTGTCTTGGACCTGCCAGTGATGACAACATCATCCGCCATGTGTTGTGTGAGCCTATTATAGATAGTGCCTCCAGGGTTCGTCTTTATTTTTCTAATTGCCACTTCTAAGGCAAGGTTAAACAGTAGCGGCGATAATGGGCCCCCCTATCTTAAGCCACTGTTAACGTCTAAGCTGTCCGAGATACCCACTCTGGTTTTGACCCGACAACTCGTCCCTTCCAGTGTCATCCTCGTCAATCTTGTCTGCTTACCAGGTTTCTCCAGTGACCGCATCGCCTCTAATAGCTTTCCCCTGTTTAGACTATCATACACCTGCCGAAAGTCAATGAACAGATGGTGTAGATCTATATTCTATTCGTATGCCTTCTCCAGCATCTGCCTGATAGAGAATAGGTGGTCAATAGTTGATCTTCCTGGGCGAAAGCCGCTCTGATACTCTCCCAGTAATCTTTCACTCCACTCCTCTATCCTTCAGCATATTGCCACAGACATTATTTTGTAGACTGTGGGTAAAAGTGCTATCCCCCTGTAGTTCTCATATTTCAGCTTATCTCCCTTTTTGTATATAGGTACTATGATAGCTTCTCCCCATTCAGTTGGCATTTTTTCTTCAGTCCATACATCCCAGATCACTTTGTACATCTTATTCCAGATGTCTTCTCCTGCATGTTTTATTAGTTCTGATGGAATTTCATCCGACCCTGGGGGCTTGTTATTTTTAAGTGACCGGATTATCTCTGATATTTCTTCTCTATCCGGTGGTACATCCTCCTCTATATTCTCACTGTCTGTTTGATAATTCTGGGCGGGGTACATGGTGCTGGTCTCTATATTCAACATTTCTTTGAAATATTGGGTCCATCTTCCTTTGATTTGTTCACGGTCTGTGAGAAAGTTCCCGTTTTGGTCCAAATAGAATTCTGTCTGTTGTCTAAAGCCCTGCCTTAGCCATTTAACACCCTTATAGAACTTTCCACTCTTATTTGCTTGAAACATTCCCTGCATCTCTTCGAGTTTTCTTGTTTCGTATGCTCTTTTCTTATCTTTCATTGTTCTTTTACACTTTATTCTTTTTTCAGAATATGCGTCATAAGTGCTATGGGTTTTCCTTTGGAGCATCTTCATCCGAGCTTCATTCTGTTCTTGTAAGGCTCTCTCACATTCACCATCAAACCATGGGTTCCATTTCTTGGTCTTCTTTTCCCCCAATATCTCATGCGCTACCTTCTTAATAGATTCTCTCAATCTCTCCCATCTTTGTTCTATGCTCACCTCCTCTCCAGTCCACCCCCGGCACTGTTGTTGGAGTCTCTCCTGATGTCTTTGTCTTGTGGGTTCCTCCATCTTCTCCATTTCATACCCACCTGTTTTTTTCTTCCAATATTCTCTTCCTCTATGCCAGATGTTGCCTATATTTCCCCAGTACCAGGAGATGGTCAGAAAAGCAGTCTTCCTGTAGCTTTGTGCATTCAAGATATGAGAAAAATGTCTCGCGTCTATTAAAACGTGATCTATTTGGTTTCTAGTTCGGTCTCCTGGACTTATCCATGTTTCTTTGTGAATCCTTTTATGGGGGAACATGGTAGTCATAATCTTCATTCCTTTAGACATTATCATTCCTTGTTTCATGCATGCTACGCTGCCCGATTGTAGGTCTTTACACCTCTTCCTTGCCTATCTGAGCATTGAAATCGCCTAGTACTATCTTAGTGTCATACCTTGGTATCTGCTCATATATCCTGACCAGACTACTGTAGAATGTTTCCTTGTCCAGTTCCTCTGAATCCTCGCAGGGTGCATGGACGCTAATCAATGATATGTTGCAGAATCTACCCTTCATTCGAATTCTTCCTTTCCTAATAAAAACATTATTTTAATATTTATTTTAAGAAATCTGTGGTGGATGAAATGCATTAATGAATTATAGTTTTCATATTCATGGTATACTTTTACTAATAAATAATGATGTTTTACATGGTCCAAGTGATACTAAAGAAAAAGAAAAATTACATTTATACTATTAATTTAAAATATAAACTATTCATAACCTCCCCAAGATATTTGAATGCCACTTCCCTCTTTCTAAAGTATCATTTGAACAATCAATGAGAGATGTACTCGATTTGTTTGACAGTATTAGTTATTTTTTATATCAGCTATGCAGAATGTAGCTATTTAAAATTATTCCTTGATGTCGGATCATATTAATCAACTCCAGTTGATTATTATAATTCTCATGATGTCTCAATTGGTGAAATATTGACATTGACCAGTTAATTTTTAACTGATTTTTGGCCAGTTTGTTTTTAATTTCTGAATGAATATACATTTTTTATCAATGAATTTTTCTTTTCTGCCATCTGAAGGTAATAATCATCCATAATAGACATATTAGTACATAAATGGCAATATTATTGAAGATAATATTAACTTTCTTATATTATAATCATATTCAGCTTGTTTTATTTTGATTGAAAATTTTCAGATATATTTTCTTAACTGTAATGAAGCTAAGTTAATTTAATTCTTTCAAGGCTGTATGCTAATATCAAACTGAAACAGGACAATCTCTGGGACTTATAAACTGATTTATTTGTTTGAACACTTTACGTTAATGTGTTCTAGACATCAGTTTAGTTCTTGGAGCTATCTAATAGATCTTAAGGTAAACTCTAGTATTTTTTTTACCAGTGGAGTCTGTCTATTCATATGCACTTCCTTTTATAAGTTTACCTGACAAAGCCATCTCTTATTATCTATACAATACATGGCTCTACATCCCACGTGGGGACAAGGCCTCCCGCTACATCAACCCCCAGTCATCCCTGTTCATAGCTGCTGCTCTCCAGTTACGGGTGCCCAAGATGGCCCAAGCGCCCGCAGCCACACCATCCGCCATCAGAGCCTCGGTCTTTCAACCCTTCTTGCTCCATGCACTTTTTCCTGAAGTAGTTTTTTAGGGATTTCATCTGTTCCCATACGTGCGATGTGTCCTGCCCATCGTAGCCTGTTCACCTTTATAATCCTGATAATGTCGGCATCTTTGTATAGTCCGGCTATTTCTAAGTTCGACCGTTGCCTCCATGTATTATTATGAAACACTGCTCCATAGATTCTTCGTAGTATTTTTCGCTCAAACCTCATGATAGCGAGCTCTTGTGCCTTTGTGAGAGTCCAACACTCCGAAGCATATGTCAGTACAGGCCTTATCAGAGTTTTATATATTCTTATCTTTGTTGTCCGGGATAAGGCTTTACTTCTGAGGTGCTTTTGCAACCTAAAAAAGCATCTATTTGCCGCCATTATTCTTCTTTGGATTTCCGGTTGCATTTCATTATTGGCATTTATCTGGGTACCTAGATATACAAATTCGTTCACGATTTGGAAGTTGTAGTTTCCTACTTTGATGTTTGTTTCCCTGTGCTCTTGCTCATTTCTTTGCCTCGTTACCATGTATTTTGTTTTGGATTCGTTAACAAGTCCTATTTTAGTGGCTGCGTTAGTTAGAGCCAGGAATCCATCTCTCACAGCATTGAAACGTCTTCCTATGATGTCTATAACATCAGCAAATCCAAGAATTTGCAAAGTATTATTAAAAATAGTGCCTCCGATTTGTATTCCCGACCTTCTGATTGCACCCTCCAAGGCTAAATTAAACAAAAGACATGGCAGTCACCTTGTCTGATGCCTTTATGTGTATCGAAACCTTCTGAGAGGCCGCCTTGTACTCCGACATTACAATTCACTTGTTTCATTGTTACCTTGATTAGTCGCACCAGTTTTGTCGGGATGCCCATTTCCAGTAGCTCTTTATATAGCATTTCCCTATCAATACTATCATATGCTTTCTTAAAATCTATGAATATATGGTGGGTGATGATGTTGTACTCTCTTGCTTTTTCCAGAATTGTACGTAAGGAGAATATTTGGTCTGTGGTGGCCTTGCTTCTCATCAACCCTGCCTGGCAGCATCCTATTTCCCGTTCTGCAAAAGGAAGAAGTCTTAGGAAGATAATTCTTGAGAAAATTTTATATGCACTAGGTAGCAAGGATATGCCTCGATAGTTTTGACAATCCAAAACATCGCCTTTCTTGTGTATGGGATATATAATTGTCTGATTCCTCCTCCATATTTTAGCAATTCAGAAGGTAGTTCATCTGCTCCCGGTGCCTTGTTATTCTTTAGGTGCCAGATAGCATCCTGTACCTCTTCCAGGTCGGGCGGTTCTAGTTCCCCGATGGGAATTTCTGTCACTAACTCATCCTCAGAGGTCTCTTCACCTTTCAGAAGGTTCCTGAAATAGTCACTCCATTGCTCTAATATTATCTTCTGGTCCGTCACCAGGTTGCCATCTGTATCCTTACATGCATTAACACGGGGCTTGAAGGGTTTTCGGGCATTGCTCACACGTTCATATAATTTTCTCGCTTCATTTTGATTCCGTAGGTGTTCCAACTCTTCCATCTGGTCTTTTTCCCATTTCCTTTTTTTCCTCTTATGCAGTCGCTTCTCTTCCCTTCTTTTTTTTCTGTACTCCTGGACTGAGTTTCTGGTGAATCTCCTTTGGACCATGAGCCGATATGCTACATTTTTTTCTTCCGTTAATTTCTGGCAGTCGGCATCAAACCATGGAGTTTTTCTTTTAGACGGTGGCTTTCCCAAAACATTGCTTGATACATCCTTAATAATCTTTCTACATTCACTCCATCTGCTGTTAATGCTTCCCCCATTTTCAAGGGTCTGATTTTCTCGTAGAATAGTTAACTCTGGTTCCCGGCATTTTTCTCCCGTTTCTTACTATGGATATTCTTGTTCTTATCCTTGCCACAGTAAGGTAATGATCGGAGTCAATATTCGCTCCTCAATAAGAACGCACGTCCATCAGGCTGCTTATATGCCTCGCGCTCATGAGGACATGATCGATTTGGTTGGTGGTTATCCCATCATTTGATCGCCAAGTGGCAAGATGAATCCTTTTGTGGGGAAACGTCATGCTTTCAACAACCAGTCCTCTGGATGCCGCAAAGTCAGTAATTCGTTGGCCATTATCATTTGGTACTTGGTGAATGCTATGTCTTCCAATGGTGGGTCTTAGCTCCTCCTCCTTTCCTATCTGTGCATTGCAGTCGCCAATTACAATTTTAATATCTGAACCAGAGCAATTGTCCAGGCATTGGTCAATCGCACTGTAGAAGTTATCCTTCTCGTCCTCATTTGAAGGTTCTGTAGGGGCATGTACACTAATAATACTTAAGTTATAGAACTTTCCTTTTATGCGGATGTAGCATATTCTGGGATTGATTGGTTTGAATCTGATCACGAGGTGGGCGATTCTCTTATGCACAGCGAATCCCGTCCCAAAAGTGTGGTTCTTTTCATGGCAGCTATAGTATATTGTGTGGTTCTTGGTGTTTAGGAATCCTTGGCCAGTCCATCTCATCTCCTGGATCGCAGTGACGTCCAATCTGTAATTTTCCAATTGTGTAGCAGCTGTTGGAGAGCGCCAGGTCTGTATAATGACAGAACATTCCATGTTCCAAGTTTGAGGTCCTTTGGGCAGGCTTTATGTTGTTCCCGTTTGATCAGTCCGGCTTGTTTATCTGCGGTTCTCATGATTTTAGTTTTATCGGAGGAGAGAGTTATCAGCCCTCTGCCCCCTAATCAGGTGGAGGGGCTGCCTCCTCAGAGTACCCTGACTTACTCCCCCATCTGGGGCAGCTACCTAGGGAAGGTGACCCTAGGGTGTTTAACTGTATATGACCTTAGTCTGTAGGTGAGGGGATGTATCTAGTATGCTGAATATGAGTACTGTGTGAGTGTTAAGTATTATTGTTCCCCAACTTGGAGGGCCAGTGGCTGGTTGCAGCCTGACGGCTGGGCGATGGGGGCGCCACTTCCCTAAGCCTCCTCTTATTTTTCCTCTTATTATCTATATCTGACCGTATAACTTCTTTTCTCCTTTATAGTTCATAAGCCTGATTTCTGGCATTAAACTATGCACTCTCATCTAAAATTACTAAGAATGTAAGTAGTTTCTAATGAAAGAGAATATTGGAAAACTAAAAAAAATTAACCTCTTCTTTTCCTTTCTCTCTATGCCTCTCAGCGTAAAAACATAAAAGAATTGGATCTGAATTATAATATTCTAGAACAAATGCAGAAAGCAGTGTTACTCGGAACTGTGAGTACCATAAGAAAAGTAATAAATATAACAAATTAATTTTTCACGCCTCACCCCTGACTTATATCCGGGTAGGTGCATTCTCTGGTAGAAACCGAGAAAAAGAATACAATACCACTACAACCCGTGAAGGGTCTGGGGTTCAATGCATGGTAGAGACTGTACTGTTTCTTGGACTACGGTTTTGCAGGGAGGGGATTTGTCCTAGACAACGTTCAACCACCAGATTTTTCCCCCTTTTATATAAATGTTAAAAAAGATTAACATTTGTATTTTAAAAAATTAATAATATAATAAAATATGATAGATGTAAAAGTGTTAAAAATGTTAAAATTTGTGTAAAAATTATTTTTTTAAAATAAGATTATAAAAAACATGAATGATGGTTAAAAAATATTCAATCAGTATTTTATAAAAATAAGTTTTTATATTCTTATTGTAAAGTCTGTTATTAATAAAATGTTTGGTTATATTATTTTTGTTTTAACAAAAAGAAAACAAAAACCTATATTAAATCTGCCTATGCTGAGCCTAAGTTCTTTTTGAAAATCACCTTCAAATGCATACCTTGTGTAAGTGACTGACTTTAGCTGAGAAAATTGTTGACATCATAGATAAGTCAGACAGAATTGATTACATGATCTTATTTTACACCGCAAGTGAGGAATTAGAAAAACAAGTTTTTGCTGGCCATAAGTCGAGAACTGCTTGGTAATAAGCTAAGCACCTAAAGATGCGTTTACATGGGCAATAAAAATTGCAGATTGCCGAACATATTGCTAGCAATTCTATCCGGCAATACAAAATGCAGCCACACTTTGGACAATATATCTGGATATTATTGCCGAGCAATATAGTGTCAGGAAGAAGTGTTGAAATGAGCCACACTCGGCCATTTGTGAAAATGGACGAGACGGAACTAGTCGAAGTTAGTGCAGCTTTCCTACTTATTCGATCTGCGATGAAAAAGCAAGAGAAATCGATCTTTGTGGATGAGTTCCTTTTTAAGTAAGCGAGCTGCTTCCAAAAATTTAACTAGTGAACTGATGCTTGACAATTACCTTTTCCAAAATAAAATGAGCACAATATTCTAAAGTAATTTTAAGTGTCACCCTTGCTTTTTACAACGCATATTTCAATATTAAATCCTACCGTAACAGATTACAAAAGCTTGTTATTTAAATATTCTATTTTAATTAATACTTTCAATTACTAAGTTGATCATTAAATTGGATAACAAGAGGAATACATAATAACCCTTACATCAACAATAATACCTATAGTTTTGTTTAAATCAATAGTATGGACTATTTGAACGTAGCGTTTATATGTATTCTTACTAACATATTTCAATATCATATTTTATATTGATATTGAATAGTTTATAATAGATATTGTCTTATATCCATATTCAATAGTTATAGAGTATACAGACTTGTTATTGTAATGTTGAATTATAATTAATAGTTCTAATACTAACTATAATAATTCAAAATGGCTAACGAGGGGAATACCTAATAAACCTTACATAAACAATAATACCACTAGTTTTATTAAATTAGTTGTGTAATGCAGGCTAAACCTAGTGTCCTGCGTATTAACACATCTCAATATTATTATTTACTTAAATATGTAAATATTTTACAACCTGTATAGCGGGTTCTTTTGAAGTGCCAAGAGGCGGGTGCCACCCTTGTACCTGCTTTATGTCAAGGGGAAAAGGAGAGAGTGGGAGGGAAGCATTTGTAGACAGAGATAGAAACACGTATGGCCAGGCAGTATGAAATATTCTCCAACCACTCTGGACATCGGCAACACTCTCTGACGAGCTAATCTCCCGGCAATATTGCCGGGCATGTCTAAATATGGCGACATTGGCGTATATTGCCGCAACATTACCGGCAATACTATTGCCGCTACACGTTGCCATATAATATGGCCCATGTAAACGCACCCTAAGGTCAGTAGTAAGCTATTACTGACCTTATTCAGAACCCTCACTTCTCTGAGGGAGATATTAGCATTTCAATAATTAAGCATCAATCTCAACAGTTATTCATATTTAAGTGTGTGGTTTAAAGATTTATTTTTGTAGTTAAAAGATATATACACTAACAATCAATTCATCAAGTATCATTATTGTTTTAGGCCCGTACTTACATACAGTCTTTGCCTGTTATGAGGAAAAAAAACTTTAAAGATGTTTTTAGAGGTGCTAATGCTGCAGGTTAGTATATTTTGCCGTTATCAATTTAAGGGTAAACTAATTTTGTTTTACAAAGTTTATTTTTTAAAAATGAAAGCTAATCATGATATTTAATAAAAATGTTTACTTACTTGCCCATACATTACATTTAAAAGATTTTGTGGTGTTTATTCATTTATTTATGATTAACTTTTCATCTTTTGAAAACTATATATTCTTGTTTTAAATTATTTTATTTAGATAAGTCATGTCAACTTTTAATATTTTTTTTTTCATATATTATGAACTTAAGTATAATTTTAATACAAGTAAGTTATTATAGGATTTTCTTTATAACTAACTCAAATACCTTTTTAGCTATTAATTTGCTTGAAAGAATGTTAGAACTTGATCCTGAAAAGAGAATAACTGCCGAAGAAGCGTTGGCTCATCCATATCTTGCTCAGTATGCTGACCCATCTGATGAACCTGTTTCACCTCCATTTAATCAAAGTTTTGAGGATATGGATCTATCTGTAGAAGAATGGAAAAGTAAATAAATGTTTTATGTTGATTTTAATTTATTTTTAACAATGGTCAGGTGATTTTTGTAGGTGCATTATGGCTGGAGTTGCCATCCTATTATAAAAATCGTCTAACTGCATAACCCGCATTTAACTCTTAGTTCGCAAAAATTATTTTATCATTCCTCAACCTCAAGGTGTGTAATTGATTGTATACAAGATTAATAAAGATATTTATTGTTTAAAAGTTATTACTTACTGCTCAATCTAGTCTGACTTTTTTTTTCTTGATAATTATGAGTGGGGAGGGATATATGAGCTACTTTTGATAATTGCTTATTTTTGTTAATCATATTTTTAGTTTTGAGTTGTCATTTATTGTATTCTGGGATAACTGGATTAGGTAATATCAAAAAAATAATTTGTTTGTAAAATTTGTATAATTATAGTATTTATTTTTTATATTGAGTCGTGTGGTGCAGGGTTTCAGTTTCTTTTAATGAAACAATCCAATTCTTATTTCTTTGTAAAATGAATCTAAGGTAATGTGGGATAGATGTTTTCTGGATAATTACACAATTTTCTCATTAGAACAAACTCTGAACTGGTTTAAGCTGCTCTTTATGAAGCATGAATCCTTTACACATTACTTAAGTTTTCTTTGGCACTGTCCAGAGTGAGAGGGTAGATTACTACTACAATTACTACTTCTTAGGAAAATACATAAATGTAAGAAATATGGGGTAAGTGTATTTTCAGGATAAGTACATAATCGTGTTATTAACCAAATTCTGAAGTAGCTGGAGCTACCCTTTATGTAGCATAAATTCTAATTGTTCATATATCACAAAGGAGCCACTAGAGTCTGCAAAGGTGTACAATAACAAGTTGGACAGATATCATTTCCTACCTGTTGTTAAGTCATGTCAGCTTCTGATATACACCTTTATAGGTCCGTTATGTTTTTTTAAACATTTATGTTAAATGAAATCTTCAGAAATTATTCTTCAATATACTTACATTTCTTCTTGATGGTTTTATTGTTTTGATGTGTCTTTTTTAAGTTTCCCTTGCTAAAATTCTTAGTAAGGTAAATGCAATTTCTGCATTCTATCTTATTAGCAGGGTCAACTATAGGCAAGGGAAAAGATAAAAAAGTTGTTTTCAATTTATTTATTCCATTGATAAGTTCCTCATCAAGTTTTTTTAAGTCACTAAAGATTCAAAACTGTAACTCTCAGAAAAGTTTTAACATTTTTTTGATGATTACACCAGTTAAATAATCTTGGGAAACAAAATATTTTTCACTTGCTCCGCAACCATTACGGCTTGAATAATGATTGTTCCAGATATGTTGTAAGCACTTGCCCTATTGGTCAGAAGAAAGTGGATACTTTCTAAGGTTTTTCTACTACTAAGGTATCAGTCTCATAAAAATTGAAGATTGAAACATGGACTTAATATAATATTTAAACATTTTAAAGTTGAACTATGTAAAATGTTTTGTGCACCTACCCCATACTACCTTACTCCATTTATAAAATCCCAAGTGGTATTTATTAAACCTTCAAGTTTAAATTCTATAAATTCTTGGTTAATTCAAAACTACAGATCATGTTTTAATAATAGCGCATGTTTACAGAGCTTGTTTATGAAGAAGTGACAACTTTTACACCTCAGTGCCTACCAATACCTCAGGAACCACCTGGAGTTTCACATTCATAGCTGTGTCATACAAGCCTGGCTTGTTTATATGTATGCATACAATAGGGAATTTTGTATTGTTTGACAATGAAATTTCTGTTTTAAAAGTAAATGTATTTAATATAATATTTATGAAATTAAATATAATGTCAGTACATTATAGAATATTAAAATTTTCAGTTAAAAGTTAATATGAATTAAGAAGTAATGAATAAATCTAGTTTTTTAGAAAACTAACATTTTGAGTATTTATTTTTATTTTGATGATTATAAACATTTACCTAAAGCATTGTTAAATGCAACCTTAAGCAATTGACTTCAGTTTTTATACACTCAATTGTAGGATGCTAATGATACCTGGGGAATATTTTTTATCTATAAAATATAATGAATTGTTGATTAATTGATTGGAAAATTAATTGGGTAGATATTAAAAGAATTTTTTTGGTAATATTTACCTTTTTATTTTTGTGCCATATGTCCTGATGTACAAACTTAATCCATTAGAAGAAATGGATTTTTTTTTAAAGAAATACCAGAAACAGTCAACTCTTATTAGTTTGTTGCTGATAAATGGGCAAATTTTCTAGGATAAGGAGACAAAAATGAGTATGACATAATTTCTCTTTTATTATGTCTTTTATTAAGCCTACCAAAAAATGTTAAGTAGGCTTATCTTGATGATAAAACCTGTATAAAAGTTAATAAAATAATATACATATGTACATACATTACATAATAAATTTACAATTAAACCACTTAAAATACAATTATGTTAAAGAAATTTAATCCCAATAAATGTATATCAAATCATCTGTTTTTTTCATATCTCATTTATCTAACGAAAAACCAGTTCTGTTACAAAAATTAATGATTATTTTAATTAAATGTATGTGCCTGATAAATATAGGATAGTTGAGGGTAAAAGTATATAGTTTTTACTTAAAAAACAACTGTTCATCAATTTCTCTAACAATCAGTATGAAGTTTATATGTAATGATATTTACTAATCATGATGTATTAACTGCCCAAAGATGATTCCTTTGAATAATCATCAAGAGTGATATCACAATTTTCCTAAACTCTTCCAATGCTTAATTAATTAGATTTGAATTATCTCTCTCTTTTTAACATAACATCAGCAGTTTAGATTTAAATTAGAATCAGTGCTAAACCACTGTATAAAAGGATTCCTACGGATGCGTACTTTTGCCCATCAGATCTTCTAAGTTTTAGGTCCTTCATCCACTGAAACTATTTTCAACAGGAAATTCTTTTGGCCATTTTGAGCCATGACTGCTGAATGATCCCAAAGATAGAGAGGGTCAGTCTTATGTGATCTATAGAAATCCTAGTCCTATGTAATATATAGAAATGTGTTTTAGCTGCTTCTATGCATTGTTATTTTATCTGTTTACTATTTTATTACAACAATTGCTTAATTTTAAGTAATTGAGGGCTCTATCAGGAAATTAGATTTTATGAACCAGTCAATGGATATGGAGCAGTCAGGGTTTCTAATTATAAAGTCAAGAAAGGGGAGTGAGTGATTTTCTTTTTCCACTGGAAAACATAGGAAAAGAAAGCGAGAATTAAAGGAAGCTAAGATTTCACAAATTTAAATATATTTTTTTAAATTTACATATTGACTTCTAATAAAGTTAAAGTTTGTATCATACAAACTCTGTTTGGTTTTAATTTGAAAAAAAGAATAGTCAAAACTGACGATTACATGAACTAGGTCACTCAGGCAAGTAGCAATATACTCTGATGAGGAGGCTCAAGAGATACGAAAGAGGGAAAGTGCTCAAAGGAGATGGAAAGGGACAAGAGAATGACATGAGTTAAAAATCACACTTCTTGAAGATCATCCTGAAGTGAAGGTTGGTGACAGAAGCATTGGAAGAGATGGCACAACATGGGAGAGGCTCTGCCATACAGGACAAGAAGAGGTCTATATGTTATCTCTGTTTTACCAGATAAGTATTAATTTAATATATGTACGTATTTAATCTAAATCATTAATCGTATTATTATTTAATTTATCAAGTTAATTTATTTTTATTTCTCCTATGAGAAACTGTTTCCCATTCATCATCAGGTTGATCACCATCACGTTCAGTTCGGGTAGAATCTGGTATTTCTGTAGATTGTTCCATTGATACATTATTTTCTGCACAGATATGTGGATGAGAAATTTGATTAGGTGTAGTCACTCTGACAATCTGAAAAGATATATAATTTAATAGGAATGTAATTCTAGTAAACCAATGAATAATCATCCAGAATTCATCTAGTAAACCAATGAAGTCTGAAAAAAACAACTAATATATACATTAAAAAAAAACCCAGAACATTACAATATAATTATAATGTATAGGTAATAAATGATGTTTTAAGCCTTAAGTTTTAACCCCTTCTCCTGAGGAGGCATAAATATTCAGGAGGCCAGTTGCCCCGAGAATACAGGGCCTCCATCGCTGGGCCAATAACCCACATGGTAGTAACTTCTATCCAAAGGAAACAAAATAGCCTCGGATGAGGATGGATCTCAAGGAAACTACCAGGCGCTCATAGGGATTTATGATTAATAAACTGAAACACAAAAACTTTGACAAGGAAAGACGTAGAGCTTGTAGAAGAGATTAAGGCCTATATGGTTGATATACTTAGCATTAGCGAGGTTAAGAAGAAAGGGATGGGAGAATTAAGGCTGAACGATGACTATGCCCTTATATATCGTGGAGCTCCTCAAGGAAGCTTTGCAAAAGAATGGAAAAGGGAAACAAATGGAGGATTGGGAGCCTATCTCATCGAGGATAAATGCTGCTAATTTTGTGTTGGCCATCGGGAAAGTTATTTTGGTGCAGGCATATCCACCAACAGAGGATGCAAGAACTATGGATAAGGAAGCTTTCTACTCAAACTTGCAATACTGATCGAAGAATTTAATATTAGAACAGGTTGTGCTCCTACTGCTGATTGTAGCACCCTTGAACTGCATGGGGGAGAGGGTAAGGAATGGAAACTGGCCTCGCCTTGTTGATTTCTGTGTCAACAATGACATGCTCATGGGCAATTCCTTCTTTCCTCACAAAAGGATACACAATGTTAGGTAGACAAAAAGCTCATAGAATGGTGGAATGAAGCAGTGTGCCATATTGTTCAAATAAAGAAGAAAGCGTAGAAAGCATATCTTCAGGATAAAGCTCACGAAAAATTTAATCAATATCGCCTAGCCAAAAATCATTAAAAAGAAGTGGTCCATCAACCAAAATAAGCGACATGGGAGAGGTTTGGAAAAAGCCTGGACGAAGGCCACTATGAAAGCATTAAGAATCTCTGGAGTAAAGTGAAGACATTAAAAGGGAAAAGAAGTAAGCCGGTGAGAAATGTCAAAGACTCAAGCAGCAAGATAATCACTGAAGAAGAGAAAATACTGGAACGATGGAGACAGTTCTATCACATGCACTTCTTTGGCAGAGAAGCTATTGGCACAGGAGAATATCTGGGAGGAAATAATATTCTAGAGTCTGGAAGTCATCGAGGAGGATGAGGTTGAATACACCTGAATACCATCGAAAAAATTAAAATAAGGTTAGCTTATACCAACAGAAAATGTATTACTACATTAATAGAAGATTTTAAAAATCAATAACCATAAGAATATTGTTTTTGATTATTTTATAATAATCTTTCAAACAGGGCTGAGTAAGAAAGAAATAATAAGTTCTGCTACGTTTCCATGTTGCTGAGTTTTTTTTCTTTTTCTTATAGCTGAAGTACTCAATGTACAATGAATATCCTGAATCTTAAATTAAATTTAATTGGTTTCAAATCAAATGTATTTTATATTTTATTTGAAAAGAAAAGATATGACCAGGACCGGGTCTCCCACTACTCCGTAGTGGCGCCTTAACCATCTCGGCCAGTCATATCTCTTCTTTCACCGATTCTACATCTCCGCGCTCTCGCAATTTGAGATGTATACACATGGAGAATGTTAATTGAACATTACTTTATTTTTGGATCTTGTTGACTTTAAGTCATTAATATTATTATAATTTATTTATTATTATATTTATTGTTATATGATATAATTTTTTAAATATTTTATTTGAAAAGAAAAGATATGACCAGGACCGGGACTCGAACCCGGGTCTCCCACTTCTCCGTAGTGGCGCCTTAACCATCTTGCCCATCCTGGCTCATAAAATATTTAAAAAAATTATATCTATGTTGTAATAAGGTAAATCTTATAATCTTATAAATAAATCTGTAAATGATACATGTAGCGCTATCTGTTGAAGTGTCGAGAAAGCTGCAGTTGAGACAACGCCAAGTTCCAGATTGTGAGTTGTATTAAATTAATGTGAATTGTGAAAATAAAACTAACAGTTTAACAGAAGGATATTTGTTATTTCGTTTAAATCATTTTAACATGGTAGCAGAGCGTGGTTTAAAGAAAAACTCAGTGTGTTAAGTAAAAATAAAGTGCAATGAAGATTTATAATCACGTTTGAGATTCGAGGTTAGGTTGACCGACGTGCAACGAAAATAACTGTCGTGAAAATACATTTATTATCGTCAAAATGGCTAAACAAGCAAAAATAGAAGATATTACGATACCTATTTTTGATGGTGCAAACTATTCAAGCTGGAAATTAAAGTTGATAACTTTGTTGGAATACAAAGAATGCCACGAGGTCGTTATTGTCAAAAATGAAGATGCAGAAGCGGTATGGAAAAAGAAGGATTTAAAAGCAAGGACTATAATAATGAGTACAATCTCAGATAAACAACTGGAATATATTAGTGAATGCAAAACAGCATATGAAATGTTAAAGAAGTTTGACAAGATGTATTTAACACAGTCTACTGCTATGCAAATAATATGTAGAGGAAAAATTGAAGAGATCAGATTAAAAAATTACAATACAGTAGAAGATTTTTTTGTTGATTTCGAGAAAATAACAAATGAGTTCAAAGTGGCTGGAGGAAAAATAGATGAACAAGAGAAGTTAAGATACCTACTCAGAGCACTTCCACCAAACTATAGTTATATTGGAGACTTTCTTGATGTGATTCCAGAAGAACAAAGAACAGTAGATTATGTGTGTTCTAAAATAAAAGAGAAAAATATGGTCACTAATGACTCAGACAAGAAAAATAATGTTAGTACATTTGCAACCAAAACTATAGCTAAATGCTTTATCTGTGGAAAGACTGGTTATCTAAAAAAAGACTGCTGGCACCGTCAGAGATATAATCAAGGACAACAAAGTGTGAGAGGTCAGCAACGACTACACAGAGGTTACAACAGAGGTCATAGCCGAGGCAGAGGTCAAAATCAGAATCAAGGTCAGTTCAGTGGTGAATCTTCAAACAACTTCTCATCGGAGACATGGACAGCTGAAGTATGTAATCCGGAAGTAAATCAGGTACGGGGGTGAATTAAAACAGAAGAATGTTGTAGTAACAGTGAAATTAATTGGCTTTTAGATAGTGGGTGTACCGACCATATAATAAATAATGATACATATTTTTATAACTCTATATGTTTGAAAAGTCTGTCAATGTAAAACTGCCAGATGGCAAAATGTTAAAAGCTACCAAAGTAGGTACTGTCAAGATTTATTTTAAGAACTATTATAACCAAAAACATGTAGATTTAAAAAATGTTTAGTTTGTTGAAGGTATGAGGCAAAATTTGTAAGTTTTTCAAAGATAACTAAAAGTTGCACAATAATAGCTAAAAATGAATATGCAAACATTTATAATGGTCTTAAAGAATTAATAGTTATTGCTGATAAAATAAATAATTTGTATTGCATAAAAAGTATTGTAACAAAAAATGAAATGTATGCACATTCAGTAAATTTAACTCAGAAAGAGAAATGGCATAGGGCACTTGGTCATGTAAATTTTCAATATTTAAATAAATTAGAAGACGGTTTGCCTGATAAGATTGAAAGCACGGAAATGAAATGTTCAAATTGCATTAAAAGTAAAATAAGTAATGTGCCTTTTGAAAATAATAGAACAAAGACTAGTGAAGTTTTAGAATTAATTCATACTGATTTGAACGGTCCACATAACACAACCGGTTATGGCGGAGAAAAATACTTTCTCACATTCATTGATGACTATAGTAAATGCACAAAGATATTTTGTATTAAAAGTAAAACTGAAGTTGCTAGTTGTTTTATAGAATTTGTAAATTTAATAGAAAACAAATTAAACAAAAGAGTTAAGAAAATCCAGTGTGACAATGGCAAAGAATACTTAAACAAGGATATTTATAATTTTATAAGGCAAAAAGGTATAGAGTTATTACCATGTCCACCCTACGTCCATGAATTAAATGGAGTAGCGGAAAGATATAATAGATCTGCTATGGACATAGGTAGGTGTTTAATGAGAGAAGCTAAAATTCACAGATGATATTGGCCTGAAGCTATAAAAACAGCAGCATATTTAAAAAATCGAACAATTGCAAATACAGTAGAAAATAAAACTCCAAATGTGATATTTTTCAAAATAAAACCAAATGTCGAGCATTTAAAAATTTATGGAAGTAGGGTTTTTGTCAGGGTACCTGAAGTTTTAAGAAAAAGCAAATGGGATGATAAAGCACAAGAAGGAGTTTTAGTAGGATATAATGAAAACAGTTATCGAGTTCTATTAAATAATAAAATAATTAATGCTAGGCACGTACAGGTAGTCGAAGAAAATACTGAACTGATTTGCTTAGAAAAACTGGATGATAAGAAAGACACAGATTTAGAAGTTGACCAAACTTCAAATGATATAGTTGAAACAAATTATGAAAGTGATGAAAATTATGTAGATGGAGATGAGACTAATTCTAAAAATGCATTGAAGGATTTAAATGTAAATGATAGTAATGACAAGGATATAGTAGGATCGCAAAAAAGAAAGAAAATTCCAGTTTATAGATATGGTAATCCAGTTTCACATTTTATATATGTTAACCATATTGATGCAAATGTACCAAATACATTTGAGGAGGCGATAAACTCCAATGATCATAAACAATGGAAAATGGCAATGGACCAGGAAATAAATAGCTTAAATAAAAATAATACCTGGCAAGTTGTTGAAAAGCCAAAAGATTAAAGGATTATTGATGTAAAGTGGGTTTTTAGAAGAAAAAACAATGATTATAAAGCTAGATTAGTTGTAAGAGGATTCCAACAAAATGATTACACCGAAAATGTTTACTCACCAGCAGGAAAAATGCAAACATTGAAAATTTTATTGTCATACAGTTGTAAAAGTAATTTATTTGTAGAACAGATGGATGTAGAGGCAGCTTTTTTAAATGCACATATTAAGTCAGAAGTATATGTAAATCAACCGGAAGGTTATCAAACTGACAACAATAAAGTTTACAAATTGCAAAAAGCACTTTATGGTCTCAAAGAAAGTCCTAGAGTGTGGTATGAGTGTTTTAAAAATTTTATTTTAACACTGAATTTTGTTAGAAGTAACTATGATTACTGTTTATATGTTAATAGAGCAGGCAAAGATCCAATATACATATTAATATTCGTTGATGATCTTTTAATTTGTTGTAAAGATAAAAATAAAATTGAAGAAGTAAAAACTAGTTTAATGAAAAGATTTGCAATGAAAGACTTGGGAAAAATTAAAAGCTACATTGGCATAGATATTGATTATAGTGATGATAGAAGTAAAATGACTCTAAACCAAACAAAATATATTGAATCTTTGGCTGCAAAATATGATCTGAAAAATATTAAGTTGTATGATACTCCAATGGAAACAAACTTAAAATTAGAACAAGCTAGAGAAGTAGATGAAAGAATAAAGTACAGAAATATAATAGGTGAATTATTGTATATTAGTACAGGCACAAGGCCAGATGTAGCATATAGTGTTAATTATTTAAGTAGATACCAAAGTTGTTATAACCAAACACATTACAAATATGCAATAAGAACCTTGAAATATTTGTATAAAACTAAGGATCTAAAGTTAACATACTATGATAATGTGGATGCTGAAATATTAGATTGTATGGTAGATTCTGACTATGCAGGAGATAATGAGGATAGAAAATCCACAACTGGTTTTATTGTAAAATTATTTGGAAACTTAATTTTTTGGAAAACACGTAAACAAAATACAGTAACTAAATGCTCAACTTTTGCAGAGTATACTGCTATGTCAGAGGCAGAGACTGAAATACTTTTTATTAGGAACTTGCTTAGTGAATCATTCAATGTAAAATTTTGTGATCCAATAAAATTGTATGTAGATAACTCAGGTGCAATAGCAATCGCTAAATACGGCAACTTTACAAAAAATTCAAAGCACATCGAAGTGCAGTATCATTATATAAATGAGAACTATGAAAATAAAATAATTGATATTGTAAAAATTGATACAAAATGTAATTTGGCAGACTTGTTAACTAAAAGCCTGGATAAGACAAAATTTTTGAAGAACAGATTAGAATTAAGTTTGATTTAGTTATGTAAAAAGGTTATAAGATTATAAATTTAAGGAGGTGTGTTGTAATAAGGTAAATCTTATAATCTTATAAATAAATATGTAAATGATACATGTAGCGCTATCTGTTGAAGTGTCGAGAAAGCTGCAGTTGAGACAACGCCAAGTTCCAGATTGTGAGTTGTATTAAATAAATGTGTTTTATGAAAATAAAACTAACAGTGTAACAGAAGGATATTTGTTATTTCGTTTAAACCATTTTAACAATAAAATAAATTATAATAAAATTAATGACTTTAAGTCAACAAGATCCAAAAATAAAGTAATGTTCAATTAACATTCTCCCTGTGTATACATCGCAAATTGCGAGAGCGCGGAGATGTAGAATCGGTGAAAGAAGAGATATGACTGGCTGAGATGGTTAAGTGAAGGAGAAGTGGGAGACACCCGGTCCTCGTCATATCTTTTCTTTTCAAATAAAATATTTAAAAAATTATATCATATACAGCGGTACCTCAAGATACAAGTGCCTTAACATACGAGTTATTTTTGATACGAGTTGTCAAGCGAGCGAAGTTTTGTTTTGAAATACGAGCAACATTTGAGATACGAGCAACGGCCAGCTTCCGCCTTTTTACTGCGTGTCTCACACATTATCCCAATTATTTCCCCAGTGTGCTTGTTTACCTCGCTGTCGATGCATCTTTGCTAAGTTTTTCTAGGTCTTTGCGCTTTTTGTCCATTTACATACTTCATCACAATTCTTTTTATAACTGAGTCAGAAGAAAGTACGTGGAAAGGTCAGTGCTCAGAAGAAGATGATGTCTATTGGATTAAAGCGTGAAATCATGGAAAAAATGAGCAAGCTGTGCGAGTAGCCGACTTGGCGAGGCAGTACGGATGTAGTACTTCAACGATATGCACTGTGCTTAAACAGAAGGAGTCGATAAAGGGTATAACGCCAGCTAAGGGTGTTACAATAATTTCTAAGCTCTGGAGCTCTCTCCATGAAAATATGGAGAAACTGCTGATGGTTTGGGTGACAGAGAAGCAGCTTAAAGGCGATACCTTAACACAGAGCATCATATGCGAGAAGGCCCGGGCGATTTACGGTGATTTGCTGAATCAGACCCCGCGCACTTCCACGGACGAGGCATCGGAAGACTCGTTTAAAGCCAGTCAATATTTGCCATTTATAAATACATTTTTCTTATTAAAAAACAATTGGGGGTAGGATTTTTGGGGCTGGAACGAATTAATGGCATTTCAATGGTGAAAATTGCTTTGAGATACGAGCAAGGGTACGGAACGAATTAAACTTGTATCTCGAGGTATCACTGTAACAATAAAATAAATTATAAATGTATTTTAATTTTTACACTGGATTTATAAAAATCAAGTTATAGTCAACACATTAATTTAAATAACACAATAGATGATAAAATACTTTATAATACAATATATTGATATCCAAAATAAGAAGATCTGTAAATATTGGAGAATTAATACTTCATCACAAAAGACCTCTCATTCAGAGATCCCAGAACAATACAAAATGCAACATGGAAGACCTTTTGGTAAATGTCCTGTGAAATAACAGGGTAACACAATGAGATTTTAGATAACACATTTAATCCAAACACTGATTATTTAAACTTCAAAGATTTGTTGTAAACAAATGGAAATTGGTCGGTTTGACCTACCAAAAGCTAAAGTAACTTTGGCACAAACATGAGGTTTTGGATTAGATATGTCGTTTTATATGCCTATATGTCTCTACAAAAACAATGAGAAACTATGCAATTACCAAATCTGGATTGTATTCTTTGCCAGAAAATATACTTCTCTTTTCCTTCAAATTGTGAATGAGACTAGATAGCTCCTCCCTTTTATCATCTATTAATAAATTATAGTAGTTGAGAAGTTCGTTTAACACTTCTTCACAGCTGTTATCCTCAATGTATGTGTTAAATTTGAGATCAATATAATCTTCCAAATGGTCAACACAATCCATAAACTCAACATTACAATCTTGGAACAAATAAAAAAATAAATAAAGATGTCAAATAATACATAAAAATTAGACTAAAAAATTTTCATTACACATAATTCCTTGCACACTTGTTATCAGCAAATCAAATAATTCTTCAACTTTGCTGTTTCTTGTTTGAACTGAATCTTCACTGTTATTGATCAGCAACTGTTGAAACAGGAAGAAGATTAATTTAAAATAGCATTACAATAAAATACATAAACTTTTTTTTTGGAGCCAACTTATACTTATATTTCATTTGAATTTATAAGAAATTTAAAAATAAATAATTGTATTTTGTTTACTAGTGATGCAGAATATTTTAAACCCAGCAATATATGCCATTCAAAACAAACCAGGCATCATTGATAGATTGATTAGTACCAACAAAGTCTTTTTTCGGTATACATTTTTTAATAAACAAAGAAAGGAGAAAAGAAGTAAGTTATTATATCAAAACGGACTAGAAAACAAAACACTCTAATATACTCCTCCTAAATTAATTCTTGAGCTAATCATTAAAAATAATAATTAATTTAGTAGAAATAAGTAGTTAATTTGAGCGAAAGATCATACAAGCTCGAAAGCATTTATTTAAACATATTTCTAAACTGGAAAACCAAAAGTATAACAAATTTACTTTTTCTGACTGGAAAATTAAATATTTTGAGTGAGAAATAAAAAAATGTGTACAAACCTTGTTACTATTTTTTTGAAAGTTATATATAATCATTGGTTCAACATTTAATTTATAATAATTTTCAGATGGTAAATAAACATTTTTAAGATTCGTTTTCTGCTAAAAATAAATAATAAAGTGAATACTAAAAATACAGTGGATAACTAACCTTCAAGGCAAACCAATTATTCATTAAAGTGGCCGTATACATACGGAATTCATCGTCGATGGTAAGTCCTATTTTATTGGACATCATGAAAATCAGGAATACTTATTAATACTTAATTACCTCCTGAACCTAATATGTTTAGGACTTAAGTATAAACTCCTGAACGAACCACATGGTTGGAAAGTTACACAAAGGTTATCAACACATTACAATGAACTAGACACGAAATGGTGGATACCTGATATATAAGATTCAGATCAAGGGCGGATCCAGTTTTTTTTTCTGGGGGACACAACGGGTAAAAAAATCAACAATAGCTCAGAAATAATCTTGTAGTAAAGACCGTGGAAAAATTTCCAACGAGAAGCCCTTAAGTGTCCAAACTAAAACTGAAATTGAAATTATAAGGACAGATAATTTTCATTTCTGTTTTAGTTTGGAGACTTAAGGGCTTTTCGTTGGAATTTTTTCCACGGTCTTAACATTTATGTCTCCTTTTTCCTTTTCAATATTAAACTTGTATTATTTATAGAAAGGTTTCAAAGGTTTATTAAGATATCTAAACAATAGTTTCACTCATGTTATTTCTGTTATAGCATCACATGATTTGCCTATAAGTAAGTACTGTAATGGATTCTCCGCAGTACACAAAAAACCGTCTGGGAGCACGTGCCCCCCCTAGATCCGCATATGATTCAGATACATACGTTATTCATCTAGTTATAAGTTTTTTTTTATTGATATTTAAGGGCGTTTGAGAGCTACTGAGAAGAAAGTAGAGCGGTTGAATATCAGCGGATAATATAATTTGGGCGAACTGAATCCCAACAAGTTTCACCCCTGGGTCATTCCATGTCAGTTCAACTAGACCATTGCACCCACCGCCTCAGATTTTAATGAAACTTGGTATGTTTGTTCTATATGTAGAGGTAAGTAAAACCACCAAATTTAAAGTTTTGATCTCATTTAGTTTTTGAGTTATGGCACTTTAAAGTTTTTACATTTTTCAATTTTCGCGCCGCGGATAATGTCAAACAAAATCTGTCATAAAAAATAAATTAATTTCTCATTTACATATTTGACATCCAAGCTTGACCAAATTTTGAAGTTAGAAATTATAGAAAATCATAAAACCTAATAATGTTATTAATAACATTACAAACGCAGTCAATTTATAATAGTGAGTCTAAAAATAAACAGGCAGATACTAGACGTGATGACATATGTGACGTACCGATTCCACAAATCCTTGCAGTGGTTGTGCATCCACTAACCTCAACGGGAACATATTGTTACGGTCACAGGAAGCAAAGAATTAGCGGCTTAAATCCGTCGGCGGGAGAAGTTAAAATAGGATTAGGACCTTCTAGATCGTCTCCTTTTGTCGGAAAAGGATTAAGAAGATTCCAGAATTGTCTCGCTCCTTCCGTGTTCTAGAATGTTCGGCCTTGCCTATTTAAATACTTCCCTCGCCTCGAGCGAGTCAGTCTTAGTCTGAGAGAAGACCACGCACAGTGAATATCTGTGATAAGTGAGTCAGTGTGATAAACTAGTCAGTGTTGAACCGGCCAGTGTAATAAGTGTATCTGGTTAAGCCCGAGTACTTTTTTTTGTATTTTTGTCTCTTTTAATTTGCCTCTGTAAACTAATGGTAAAAACTAAATTGAAAGTTTTAATTTCGATTTATTTCCTTTCCAGTTTCTGAGAAAAAGTTTTTGTTTGTTGTTTATTGTATTGTAAATAGGTACAAAATTTTAATTTTACTTATAAGAATTTGATGATGGATAATTTAATTTAAGAAAATGTATAATATGCAATGTGTAATATAATGATATGTAAGGTTTGATTATATTTTATTTCAATGCCAAAGACGTTTATTAAGGATTCTCAGATAGTGAATAGAGAATGCTAAAAATTGCAATGTTTACGTTGTTAATGCAAGAGTCCGGTCTTTTTGTCACAACCTTTGGTCGCATAACAATAACAAAGGCTAGTTTAAGGAGTGAAATCCCCTCTTCAACTACTGATTAGAGTCAGTGTGGGACCAGATATAGACGAAGCAGCTCATGTGTGGCACCGCCGAAATATTCTCAAACCCCCACCTCACCACGGCTAGAGAGCCGTCTGTCATTATCGGCGGCTGTCATGCGAGTGGAAGTTGGAGCGCCCCCACCATCGTCTGCCTCCCCACCTCTTCACCTCACCACGGCTGGAGTGCCGTTTTCGTGCATCGTTTGGAGGCTGTCAACGGAGTGAGCATTGGCGCACCCCCACCATCGTCTGCATCCCCACCACCGGCTGCATTCAGCATCGCACATCTTATCAGCAGAAGGTAACCTTGTTTGATAAACTATTTATCAACAAGGTTTTGTTTATCTGACACTTTTATTGACTTCATTGTGACATTATAACTAGGTTATTTTTTTATCCACCTGGTATATATTATAAGTATATTATAACTAGGTTATTTTTTATCTGTATTTTGATTAAATTCAACGAGGGAACCCATTTTATGTTGTACAAAGATTGTTTTTTTTTATTATTTTTTTTCCTTTATAAGAAAATTATTATTTTTTTTTTCTTTATAAAATTATAGTTAATAAATTATATACATTAATCGTTTACTGGAAAGGTTGGTTTATCATTTCTTTTCTTTTTTTCCCTCTCTTTAAGTTGCTGAAGGGGTAAATGTTTATAAATTAATTAAATTGATTTATTTATTTATCTTTTGTCATTGTTTTTTTTAGATTTAAAATTTTTTGAATTACAGGTTACCTTTTCTCTGGTAAGTTATATTCCCACCGATTATTTATTTCTCTGTGACTCACCCTGGTGTTATCACTTACCCCCCCCTACTCTGTTTTTTCTCGTTCTCAAGTTTCTCACCGTTAGTGGAACTGGCAACCCCCAGGGGAAGAGATTTGCGTTTCGATTGTGAAAGGCCCCTCTCCTCCGCAACATTTGGTCCTCCGCGGGCCGGATTTCACTTTTTTCTTCGGAACGAGTTAAATTTTCTTTCGTCAAGTGAAACACTAGTTGCGATTTTTTTTCTCTTTCTTAGTTTACACTCATCGATAATTTATATTTGTCTTTTTTTTATCTCTTTTACTCTCACCCGTAAACAATGCCACCCAAGACTTCGGCTGCTGTAGAGGAACAAGAAGCTAAATTAGCTGATTTAGAGGAGCAGTTGACGGATTTACTCGAGGACATAAGGGCCACGGCTTCTATGGGAGGCAACCTCCGAAACAATCCCTCAAACCGTTCCTTATTTTCAGCGAGACTTTCTCGTATTGATGCCACATATGATCGGTTCCATGCAACGTTTCTGGAAGTCAAAACTCTGGCTAGGAAATTAGATAAATCGCCGAGTAGGTATAATATACAAAAGGAGGAAGCTCGTAATTTTTTTTATGAGGCATTATCTTTTAATACCACTACCACTTCTGATACCAGTAGGACAGATGTTGATAGATCTGGGACATTTAGATCCGCAGATCCAATAAGACATGCACGATTACCAACTATTAGCATTCCGTCATTCTCCGGAGATATTGCTAGTTGGCAAAATTTTAAGGAAACTTTTAGGTCCCTGGTACATGAAAGTAATGAGGTGGATGAAATCCAAAAGTTCCACTACCTGAAATCTTCCTTAAAGGGTTCAGCATTGCAAACGATATCTGCAATTTCTATATCTCCCGATGGGTATCAACAAGCTTGGGAATCACTAGTAAAGAAATATTATAGTAAAAGAATCCAAGCAATGTTTTTTCTTACTAGAATTTTGAATTTTAAACCAATGGTGAAAAGTAACCTTTCCTCATTGGAAAATTTCTCCTCGGTTGTTTTGGAAAGCGCTTCAGCCCTTTTCAGGCTGGATATCGCTGACCTATCGGGATTTATAATTAGTACTTTGGCTCTCCGATTATTGGACAACAAAACCCGAGAAAGTTTCGAGATGGAACATTCTTCCAAATCGAACATTCCCACCTGGAAAGAGTTTGAGGATTTCATCCATCATGAAACAATTAAACTGCAATCGGAGGCTCTTATCACTTGCACGGCAGTCAATTCCCAGTCGAAAAGTGGGTATAATAAGTCCTCAAGACAAGTTTTGTTTACCACCGATTCCGTAATTAAGACGACAAAATGCCCCATCTGTAATAAAGGTCATCGCGTTTACGATTGCCCTCGCTTTAAGACATACACGCCGCAGCAAAGATGTGATGAAATTAAACGGTTGAAGCGTTGCATAAACTGTTTTGCTTTGGGAGATTTGGCGAATTCGTGTTCATCTCGAGTATCTTGTCGGCATTGTGATAGGAGGCATCATTCCCTTTTACACTTCTTCTCGCGGGAGTCGCGAAAGTTCGAGTCCAGCTCTCCTCAGCCTCGTTCTTATTCAAAATCTGACGACTCTTCTACGAAATCAGAACCAACACGTGCTTCTGCTAATCCCTCCGTTACCACCAGATCATCGGAGCCTACCCTTTCGAAAAGCGCTATATTGTCTATGTCTACTGAGGGTCGAACAGACGTTTTGCTCGGCACCGCCACAGCAAGAATTCGTGATGATCAAGGTTATTGGCAGGATTTGCGAATCTTGATTGACAGTGGGTCCCAACGTTCCTTTATTACTGAGGATTGTGCTCGCAAGTTAAGCTTGAACCTTAAGCGTAGCAAACATAATTTAGTAGGTTTCAGTAATCAGACTATTCCCAAAGCGAAGTTTGAAGCAGCGTGCGTGATAGTTCCGCGAAATACGCCGTTCCCTAAGCTAACCATCACGGCTATCGTAGTTAAGGAAATTTGTCAGGATATGCCGACAAGCCCTGTCCCCAGCAAGGCGGTGGAGAAATTTCGGCACCTGAATCTTGCTGATCCTCAGTTTCAGCAGACCCGACCGGTCGATTTTCTTTTAGGCGCAGACGTATTTGCTGACATCCTCCGTGGCGGCAATATAAAATCTGATCAAGGGATTCCCAGTGCACTTGAAACGATCTTTGGCTGGATCCTAATAGGATCAATAGATGATAATCCATGTGATAAAAAACATCACCCAATCAGTACCCTGCACAGCACTGCTTTACCGTGCTCTCAATGCGACGATCTCTCTCTCTCTCACGTTTTGAATAAATTTTGGGAGGTGGAAAATATTGCAAACGTCTCGAAATCTGATCCTCAGGATGAGCAATGTGAGGCTCATTTTGTTACAACCCATTCCCGCGATGAATCCGGCTGCTTCACAGTGAAACTTCCATTTAAAGAAGATCCTCCGAAATTGAGTGACTCTAGACATGGAGCGCTCAACCGATTCAAAAACTTAGAAAGTAAGTTCGAAAAGAATCCCACCCTGCGTATTGAATATTCCAAAGTTATCCAAGAATACTGGGATAAATGCTATATATCACATGCTATGTCTCCAGGCAAGTGTTATCTCCCTCACCACGCAGTTATGAAAGATAGTTCATCAACTAAACTCAGGATTGTGTTTGATGCATCCGCATCAGCAAGTAACGGGTCCTTAAATGATAAATGATAAAGGATGTCATGCTTGGCTTCCGTAAACCTCGCATCGCCATATCGGCAGACATCTGCCAAATGTATTTACAGATAAGATTGGCACCAGAAGATTGTGCATTTCACCACTTCTTTTATAGATTTCGATCTACCGACGCTTTAACGGAATACAAATTTAATAGATTACCATTTGGCTTATCATGCTCACCCTTCTTGGCATTGCGCGTAATTAAACAGCTTGTGCTGGAAGATGGCGACAATTACCCTGAAGCTTCACGGGCATTGTTAGAGCACATGTATATTGATGATCTCTTGACTGGTATGGACACGATTCCAACCGCCTGTGCCCTACAACAAGATTTAGTTCATCTATTGAGAAAAGGTGGGTTCGAGCTTAAAAAGTGGAGCAGCAATTGTCCACAAATCCTTGACAATGTTCAGTCAGAAACTCTAGAGTCTCCGGTTTCCTTTTCAAATATGGAGGACACCGTAGTTAAACTTTTAGGGATCCAATGGGAGCCTAAACACGACTGTCTGTCTTATAAAGTCCAACCTAGGGAATGCATTTCGACAAAAAGGGGTATCATGTCCACCATAGCGAGAATATATGATCCGTTAGGATACCTAGCCCCAGCAGTTTTTAGAGCTAAAACCATCTTGCAGAAACTTTGGGAATCGAAGCTGGATTGGGATGCGCCCATACGGTCGGTTATAGGCAAAGACTGGGAAACGTTTTATGATAATTTGGCATGGTTGAGTCAAATTCGTATCCCTCGTTGTATCTTTGTAGAGGATACACTGACCGTCACGATTGTTGGTTTTGCAGATGCATCTTCGTTAGGTTATGCAGCAGTTGTGTATATCCATTTGGAACTCTCGAATGAACGTTACTCATCCCACCTACTTTATGCGAAAACTCGCCTCGCACCCCTTAAACCTGTGTCGATTCCTCGGCTCGAACTGTGTGCAGCCCTACTGTTAGTCGATACTTTAAAATCCCTCGATTCTGTGTTGTCACGCTGGAATGTGACTTCTACCATTTTATGCTCTGACTCATCCACCGTTATATCTTGGCTTCACCTACCCTATTCTCGTTTGAAAACTTTTGTAGCGAATCGCGTTGCAAAAATTTTACAGGGATCTGAATTGTCTTCTTGGAATCATGTGAAATCGGAAAATAATGCCGCGGATGTAGACTCACGTGGTATATGCCCTTCAGAATTACCCTCCCATTCAACTTGGTGGAATGGACCAGCGTGGCTCAGTGGTCCGAAATCTGAGTGGCCCATCTCATCCAACCATGGCATCGTGGATTCGTCCGAATTAACGGAAACTAAAACCGTTAACACCGTTGCCCTAGTAGCGACTAACCCAGGCGAAATTGATTTGGATAAAATCTTAGAGCGGTTCTCTTCATACTCACGCATGATCCGAGTGAGTACTCCGATTCGTGAATAATGCAAACAAACGCAATCCTGTGCGAGCCGGTTCATTAACATTGCCGGAAATCCGCCAGGCTACTGTCACTGTCGTTCGCGGGGTACAGCTATCGAAAGGCCTCTCGGCGTTAGACGGAGAGCGAGTGAAGGCATTAAAATAATTGAATCCTTTTGTTGATCCCGCTGGTTTAGTCAGGGTGGGCGGCAGGTTGCGACAGGCTCCGCTAATGCATGACACAAAGCATCCAATATAGTTACCAATGAAGTCACATTTCGTGACTTTACTAATAGAGCACTTTCATCGGGTTCACCTTCATGCAGGTCCTCAGCTATTGCATTCGTTGCTGCGAAATAGATTCTGGATCCTGGGTGGTAGAGGAATTATTAGATCTCGGGTGCACGGCTGTGCGACGTGCCATCGCTTGCGAGTAAAACCCATCAAACCTCTCATGGGTGATTTGCCCCAATCACGGGTTCGCCCAGGGAAGGGCTTTCCTTAATGTTGGAATTGATTTCGCCGGTCCTTTCCTTATCAGAGAATCCTCGAGACGTAAAGCTGCATTAAATAAAGCGTATATATGTCTCTTTGTATGCTTCAGCACCAAAGCGGTACATATTGAAGCAGTGACACAACTAAGCACGGATGCTTTCATGGCGTGCTTCGATAGATTTGTGGCCCGTCGAGGATTGCCAAGTCGAATTTTTTCGGATAACGGTACCAACTTCGTTGGTGCGTCAAATCGGTTGAAGGAGCTTTACAAATGGTGGCGGTCTCCAGAAGTAGTTGATAAAACGAGTACATACTTCACTTCCAAGGAGCTGATTTGGCATTTTATACCTCCTTTCGCACCGCATTTTGGGGGGTTGTGGGAGACCAGCGTTAAATCTTGCAAATATCATTTAACCCGAGTATTGGGTATTCAGCCCGTCACTTTCGAAGAATTCTCTACAATACTTAGTCGAGTTGAAGCAGTGCTCAACTCCCGACCTCTTCACCCGCTGTCTTCTGACCCCGAAGACTACCAAGTTCTCACCCCCGGACATTTTCTTGTCGGAGCACCTCTGGTTGCTTCCCCAGAACATGATCTTACGGATGTTCCACGTAATCGCCAATCCAGATGGCAGCATTTACAACAATGCATTCGGAATTTCTGGAAACGGTGGTGGCTAGACTATTTACATAACTTGCAACAGAGACTCAAGTGGACGGATCCGACAACGTCCATCGAATCAGGAACATTGGTCCTTCTCAGAGATCCTAATGTACCTCCCTTACATTGGCCTACAGCCCGGGTGATTGAAACGCATCCCGGTAGAGATGGAATAGTCCGGGTAGTCAGGTTGAGAACCGGGAAAGCAGAAATCCTTCGACCCGTATCCCGTCTTTCTCCTCTATTTCCTGAAGATACCCAGTGAGAAAATTTAATAAATTTTGGTGGGCGGTATGTTTAAGCCCGAGTACTTTTTTTTGTATTTTTGTCTCTTTTAATTTGCCTCTGTAAACTAATGGTAAAAACTAAATTGAAAGTTTTAATTTCGATTTATTTCCTTTCCAGTTTCTGAGAAAAAGTTTTTGTTTGTTGTTTATTGTATTGTAAATAGGTACAAAATTTTAATTTTACTTATAAGAATTTGATGATGGATAATTTAATTTAAGAAAATGTATAATATGCAATGTGTAATATAATGATATGTAAGGTTTGATTATATTTTATTTCAATGCCAAAGACGTTTATTAAGGATTCTCAGATAGTGAATAGAGAATGCTAAAAATTGCAATGTTTACGTTGTTAATGCAAGAGTCCGGTCTTTTTGTCACAACCTTTGGTCGCATAACAATAACAAAGGCTAGTTTAAGGAGTGAAATCCCCTCTTCAACTACTGATTAGAGTCAGTGTGGGACCAGATATAGACGAAGCAGCTCATGTGTGGCACCGCCGAAATATTCTCAAACCCCCACCTCACCACGGCTAGAGAGCCGTCTGTCATTATCGGCGGCTGTCATGCGAGTGGAAGTTGGAGCGCCCCCACCATCGTCTGCCTCCCCACCTCTTCACCTCACCACGGCTGGAGTGCCGTTTTCGTGCATCGTTTGGAGGCTGTCAACGGAGTGAGCATTGGCGCACCCCCACCATCGTCTGCATCCCCACCACCGGCTGCATTCAGCATCGCACATCTTATCAGCAGAAGGTAACCTTGTTTGATAAACTATTTATCAACAAAGTTTTGTTTATCTGACACTTTTATTGACTTCATTGTGACATTATAACTAGGTTATTTTTTTATCCACCTGGTATATATTATAAGTATATTATAACTAGGTTATTTTTTATCTGTATTTTGATTAAATTCAACGAGGGATCCCATTTTATGTTGTACAAAGATTGTTTTTTTTTATTATTTTTTTTTCCTTTATAAGAAAATTATTATTTTTTTTTCTTTATAAGATTATAGTTAATAAATTATATATATTAATCGTTTACTGGAAAGGTTGGTTTATCATTTCTTTTCTTTTTTTCCCTCTCTTTAAGTTGCTGAAGGGGTAAATGTTTATAAATTAATTAAATTGATTTATTTATTTATCTTTTGTCATTGTTTTTTTTTAGATTTAAAAATTTTTGAATTACAGGCTACCTTTTCTCTGGTAAGTTATATTCCCACCGATTATTTATTTCTCTGTGACTCACCCTGGTGTTATCACTTACCCCCCCCCTACTCTGTTTTTTCTCGTTCTCAAGTTTCTCACCGTTAGTGGAACTGGCAACCCCCAGGGGAAGAGATTTGAGTTTCGATTGTGAAAGGCCCCTCTCCTCCGCAACAGTATCAGTGAACTGTGACAGTTTCGCGAGTGTAATAAACTGTTTCTATTTGTTACTGTGTGTCAGTTTGTCATACTTGGAGAATCTTACGGTCGGTGGACTAGTGAACTGTAAGTGTTAATTATTAGTTATAAATTGTAGTGTAATATATTCATAGAAACTATTGTAGCTAGTTAAGCTATCTAGAATTAGTAATATCTTATATTATTGTAATAATTAAATAGGAGTTAGGCCTAGATAATAAATATTTAGAATATTGTTATTATAAATTTATATTAGTTCAATAATTTAATTGTTAATAATTTACTTGTATCCTTTTTATCACTCTTGTTAATAAATATTAGTATCTTTAATTAAGGAATTGTTTAATTCATTTTAATACCCAGTAGCCCGTAACAATATCAATTCCCAACAGAGTGCACCAAATTGATTGAAAATCTGGTTTCAAAAATGATATGCTTCATTAGCTTGCAAAGCCTCCAAATAGAGTGAACTGGGCCTATTAAGATGTTTTTGGTGGGTGTAACTACATAACTGTTGAGTAGACTTACTTTGTATACATATCAGTAGGTTATATGCTTTAAAACTGAATCTAGAAATCATATCTGAACTTCTATATTTTTTTATTACAGTGCTGAAGCTTATTATTAATTTTTTTTCAAAATAAAAAAATTGTTTATGCTTTTTTTAAGCTGTCTAGCCATTTATTGGAATTGGAATTGGAGGACCATATTTTTTGTAAATAATTTGTTGAAACTTATAATAGAAGGAACAAAATACACATAGTTTTTATTTTACTAAATTAAAGCCCATTTCATGTAAATAATTTAGGGAAAAACAATTTCTTGATTATCTCATACTCTTTTTGAGTTATTGAATTTAACGCTAAGCCATGTTCGCATTTTTAAAACTAATATATATATATGTTGGGTATCCCAAAAGATGCATATATATATATATTGTAAATTAGTGTACATTATAAAATATGTAAATTAGTTTATAGAATAATATTATATTGATTTAGATCGGGAGATAGTTGATTAAGCGAGGGAGAGAGAGGGGGTATTTATTATTGCACCTTGTAAGAAATAGCGTACTTTGGCCAGTCTTGCACTTTATTGAGCACTTGAAGTTGATGCCTCCACGGCCTGCGCGGAACAAGACTCTGCTAATTTGCCTGCGTCGCACAGTGTGAAATTTCGCCAATCTAGGAGGACAAAAATGAACTATTTTTTTAAGGATTTTCAATACTACATATAACAGGTACAATGTCTGAGGGTATTGCAATCGAAATAGTTAAAATTTTAAAGCCACTTAAAACGTCGTACTTTACACCATACTTGCCTGTTCAATGTTCACATACAAGGATTTAGTGCAAACCTTCACTAATTCGTTCTTTGTTAATCAGTGTGCACGGTTCTGTTTTCCAGTTATTTCAACTTGTGAATTTTTCTCTGTTTATACATCATTTGAGGTAAGTCTCGACATGGTTACATTAGAATACGTGCAATTTAAAGGGCTGAAACATTTTGTTCAAGTTGAACGAATAAAATTTTAAAAAATCATACACTTATTGAATTTTGGAGGAAGGTAACTTCTTTATTACGTCGATTCACGTCTTGCTCTATGTATTAACGTAAACTCGAAATATTACTGTATTTTAGAATGGACGAATTAGTCACTTACGAAATGCTGTATGAGATATGGAGAGAGAGTGAAAAGGATGCAAGATTTGACAACGTTTTTAGTTGTTTGATTGAGAAGAAAGGCTGGGGAGGATTGCCTGAGGAAAAAATTAGAGCTCGTCTGAAGTCAGTACTGTACAGATTGGAGTGCCACTGGAAAAAATCTACTATAAATATAGTCTAATTAATTTATAATTTTAAATGTATTTTTGTCAAACTTATAATGATAATGAAATTATTTCAGTTAAAATTCTCATAAAAATAAACTATTTTCTGTTATTTGCTTCAGTGCCTGTGCTAAGCTGAACAAACTGGAATGAACGCAATGAAAACCCAGGCCATTGTTCTAGGTTCCAACTCTCTCCTTGCAACTACCCAACCCTTCCAACATTAATCCTAAACGACCACCCGATCAGTTTCAACTCCTCCGTTAAAAACCTAGGCATTACCATTGACCAAAACCTTTCCTGGAAACCACATGTCACACAAATATCCCGACGACTAATTAGTTCCCTAAAATTATTCCATCGTTCTCGGGATCTCCTTACACAACCTACTCGGAAGCTGTTCGTATCATCCCTCATTTTTCCCCACTTCGATCCAAATCCTCTGTCCAGCACCACAAAACAAGATCTCGCCTTTCCGATTTCTACATTCCTTCCCACAGAACTAAGGCATTCGAGCGGTCCTTCCTCGCCCGCTCCACCACTGTGTGGAATTCAATCCCTCCTTTCATTCGCCATTCCTCTTCACTAGCTTCATTTAAATCCCTGCTTTTCCATCATCTCTTGGCATCTCAAAAAGTCGCTCTCCAAGCAGGTCAAACGTCTGCTTGAATATATCAGTATGGTAAACTCGATCCCGCTACCCTTATGTTTTGTTTATTTTTCCAACAACAAAGATGATACCGACTTTGTAAATACATTATCGCATGCTATGCTAATCAATTATTTTAGTTAGCAATTTCGTCATTAACTACTGTATTAATATTATTAATTATTATTTTGTTAATATCAATATATTTATTTTTGACAATTAGTTAAAAACCAGTCAAGTTCATCGTACTTTATTTATTTATTTTCTTATCTATTTCTATTTTTACAATGTTTTGTCACACTTGATTATTTCATGATTTGTGTTATTATGTAGCCTTCTGGCCAGATGAGTTTTATCTTTTTTTTTATTTGTTCATTATTGTTATTCTAAAGGGACTTGGTCCCAGAATAAAGTTTATTTTCTATTCTATTCTATTATATATTTTGTATGTTTTTTTTTTGTTTGTTTTTTATTTTACTAACAGGAAACGGGCAATATTATCGGGCGCTCGGGGAATTCACTTTCATTTATTTTCAGTGCACCCTGGCCCCAACATGTATAAATACACATATGTATATATATATATATATATATATATATATATATATATATATATATATATATATATTTTTAAATACTTTAGATTTAACTTAAGTTAATGATATATTTTTTTCAAATCCCTTATAGTTATAAGAACCCAACTTAAAAATTGGGTCAAGCGTGGATGTCAAATATGTAAATGAGAATTTTTTTTTTTTTTTACAACAGATTTTGTTTGGCATTATCCGCGGCGCGGAAATTGAAAAACGTCAAAACTTTAAAGTGCCGTAACTCAAAAACTAAATGACATAAAAACTTCAAATTTGGTGGTTTTACTTACCTCTATATATAGAACAAACATACCAAGTTTCATTAAAATCTGAGGTGGTGGGTGAACAAATTTTTTTTGTGGTCGAATTGACGTGGAATGAACCCCCTGAATTCCAAAACTTGCTCATTTTAAGAGGCTGTCAATCGGTTCTAAAATACTTTTTATGTTATTTTCTGCTTCTACTTTATAAAATAATAAATCTTACCTGCGAAAACATTAGAAGATGATAGTGCAGAGTGATTCTTCCCTAATCCCCGATTGACGAGGGGAGTCGTGAATATTCTTTAGCACCAACCAAATTGTTTACAACAGTAAATAAATTACTCTCGTTTCCAATCCTTACGATACAATATCCTTCTTAAAATCCTCAATGCTCCTTACTTTGTTAAGAATAAAATCATCCATAATGACTTTTATGTCACATTCGTTGCTGATTTGGCCCGAACCCGATATCAATCCTTTCATGAAAAATCTTTATTCTCATTCAAACCCATTATATTTTAAACCTATAAACCACTTCAATTTCTGAAAATCCTTTGAGGTGTCTACAAATAAGATGTGCTTGTGACATTGTAAATTGAAATTAATCTTCTTTCAAAACGCACCTTACTTTTTCTCTGAAGAGAGCTGCAGAATGTTCCTCTTTTAGCTTTTAGTTGCATACCTAGCAGACTTTTGCTTTTCCCCAGATGTTTTACCTCTACTCTGAATCGATAATTTACTTTTGCTGCCTATAAATATTAAGAGTATAAAGTATAAGTATAAAGAGATTAGAGTCACAATCAACACCTTAGTAAGATCATACATTATTTACGTCTGAGGAATGTCTTCTGTTGATCATCACATTATCAATCTGATTTCTAACTGAATCGCCTGGGGATATCCATGTTTATTTCTATGTATCTTTTTTAGGTAACATAGTACTTTTGACAACCATTCACTTCTCTGCTACAAAATAAATTACTCTTAGCCCATTTTCATTGCTTATTTCGTGTTTTCTGTGACATAACAGCTATGGGTCTGAAACGAAACTCTTTTCTGATTTTAGCATTCATGTCTCCAACTACCATCTTTACATCATGCTAAGGCGCCTAGTGAAGTTAACATCAAGACGGTCTTGTTATATAACACGAAGGCATGGATTTTGTTTATGAACTAGTTAGGATTTTCTAGACGGGAAGTTAACCCTCATCCTTAATCCGGGCTTGGGACTGGCAACTGCCATAAGATAGCAAGCTTTCTTTAGCAAGCTGAAAGTTTTTAACATCTTTTTTTCAAAAGTAGTGGTCCTTACGAGGCACTGCTCAGTCATGATTAACCAAAAGAAGTATATAAATAAAAGCAGAATGGACTACTGATCATGATGTCCTTTGAAGAATTTTGTCTTTAACAGAAACGCATCTTTTAGTACAGCGAGAATTTTCGCTGGACTCATTCACATGTTTGTACGCTTATTGGATACAAAAATTTGCAAGTTATATTAAGATCAATCGACATCAAATTTGAAACTGAAATTTCAGGTTGTTTCATTTATTTTTCGTAAATTAAACCCTATGCGCTGCCTCCTCAGAGAGCAGAGATGATCAGTGGTGGAGCACTTAGTTGCCTTGCCGAAGATCCTGGGTTCCAATCCCACTCTCTGGCAGACTTTTATTTAATCTAGTAGCGCCCTGAACTAGACCTTATGGGATCTAAGACCCTCCAGGGCTCACCCAGCCTCTATGAAGTGGCTACCCAAAATAAGGGGGGAAATCTGGCGGTTGAGCGTGATCTAGGACAAATCACCTCCTTGCACAACCGTTGTCCAAGAAACAGTACAGTCTCTATCATGTACTGACATCCACACCCTTCACACACGTGGTATGTGGTCTACCCAGAAGTGGTACGGTTTTCTTTTCTGCAGTGCTTCCTCAGAGTCCTTAGCCAATTGCATTTTTTATGCAGTTGATTCGGACGTAACAAAAAAAAAAAAAACATGAAGTTGAATATGAATGTGGTTCATTAATTTGAGATGCACTTAATTTGACTAGCTGGCCATTAATTTTGAGTTTGGAGGTGGGAAGCTAAATATATCATTAGTCAAATTCTACTTTGTATATCTGTTTTACCTTTGAATATTAACAATAAAATTTAAAATTGCTAAAAAAATAACTTTGGTAATAAACAATAGTTTATTTAACAAAAATGAACAGAACATCGTATTTTATACAATTTTCTTCTTTCAACATAATGTTTTTCCTTAATAATTAACAATTTAAATATACAAAACTTTAATTTTTATTATAAATCTAGAACTTAATTACAAAAAAAAAAACTGTCCTCATCTTAATAGCTAGATTAATTAATTTTATTCTCTGTTGATTCTTTTTTTAAGTTCAACTTTACATAATTTGGATAATTCTTTACATGGTTCAAAGAAGCTGCTCTGTTTCTTTCAGATGGTTGAGGTTTTCCATGAGTTACAGCGTTTTCTCATTTTATCAGTACAATATGTATTTTAATTTACAATACTCCTTTACAAAGTCAGCTAAATTATTAAATCTATTTCATAATTACTTTTTATCAAAATACGGTCACTGTAATTATCAGTATTCTTAATACATTACAGACTCTATTCAGAGGATACACTACAAGGTAATAAAGAAACTGAAGGGAGATGTTAATTTTTCAATACGTTCTAAAGAACCAGATACATTACTGATTTAACAGCTAGTTATTATTATGTGAAAAATGAACACCTTTTTACAACAGAAACAGAGGCAAAATAAAAATAATATATTTAATTATTTTAAACAAAAATTAACAAAATTTATTATCGTTTCTCCTATGAGAAACTGTTTTAATTTTAACAGCGGGATGAAAATCAGACTGTTTCCACTGCAGAATTTGGCAATGTATAAAATTTGCCATGGATAAATTATTTTATGCATGTTGAATGATAATTGTTGACCTTGATATTATATGTGGAAGAAAATGGTCCGGGTAGAGGTCACAATGAATTTCTTGTAGAATTGGAGAAATTCATTGTGACCTCTACCCGGACCACTTTCTTCCACATATTTTATGCATGGTTGTGCTAATGATGAAAATAAGGGGAGAGGTATTACTCTGTCAATATAATAAATACAAAGAAAATGTAAAATTCTAATAATGGAACATTCTCATTAATTATATAAATAAAAAATATATAGAACTAATAAGACAAATAATATTTCTAACCAACATAAAGAAAGAGGAGTTTCATTATTATAACATGAGCGTATATTACATGAATCGTGAATTCCATAAAGGGCTCCTTCGATTCTAATCCCACTCTCTGGCAGACTTTTATTTAATCTAGTAGCGCCCTGAACTAGACCTTATGGGATCTAAGACCCTCCAGGGCTCACCCAGCCTCTATGAAGTGGCTACCCAAAATAAGGGGGGAAATCTGGCGGTTGAGCGTGATCTAGGACAAATCACCTCCTTGCACAACCGTTGTCCAAGAAACAGTACAGTCTCTATCATGTACTGACATCCACACCCTTCACACACGTGGTATGTGGTCTACCCAGAAGTGGTACGGTTTTCTTTTCTGCAGTGCTTCCTCAGAGTCCTTAGCCAATTGCATTTTTTATGCAGTTGATTCGGACGTAACAAAAAAAAAAAAAACATGAAGTTGAATATGAATGTGGTTCATTAATTTGAGATGCACTTAATTTGACTAGCTGACCATTAATTTTGAGTTTCGAGGTGGGAAGCTAAATATATCATTAGTCAAATTCTACTTTGTATATCTGTTTTACCTTTGAATATTAACAATAAAATTTAAAATTGCTAAAAAAATAACTTTGGTAATAAACAATAGTTTATTTAACAAAAATGAACAGAACATCGTATTTTATACAATTTTCTTCTTTCAACATAATGTTTTTCCTTAATAATTAACAATTTAAATATACAAAACTTTAATTTTTATTATAAATCTAGAACTTAATTACAAAAAAAAAAACTGTCCTCATCTTAATAGCTAGATTAATTAATTTTATTCTCTGTTGATTCTTTTTTTAAGTTCAACTTTACATAATTTGGATAATTCTTTACATGGTTCAAAGAAGCTGCTCTGTTTCTTTCAGATGGTTGAGGTTTTCCATGAGTTACAGCGTTTTCTCATTTTATCAGTACAATATGTATTTTAATTTACAATACTCCTTTACAAAGTCAGCTAAATTATTAAATCTATTTCATAATTACTTTTTATCAAAATACGGTCACTGTAATTATCAGTATTCTTAATACATTACAGACTCTATTCAGAGGATACACTACAAGGTAATAAAGAAACTGAAGGGAGATGTTAATTTTTCAATACGTTCTAAAGAACCAGATACATTACTGATTTAACAGCTAGTTATTATTATGTGAAAAATGAACACCTTTTTACAACAGAAACAGAGGCAAAATAAAAATAATATATTTAATTATTTTAAACAAAAATTAACAAAATTTATTATCGTTTCTCCTATGAGAAACTGTTTTCATTTTAACAGCGGGATGAAAATCAGACTGTTTCCACTGCAGAATTTGGCAATGTATAAAATTTGCCATGGATAAATTATTTTATGCATGTTGAATGATAATTGTTGACCTTGATATTATATGTGGAAGAAAATGGTCCGGGTAGAGGTCACAATGAATTTCTTGTAGAATTGGAGAAATTCATTGTGACCTCTACCCGGACCACTTTCTTCCACATATTTTATGCATGGTTGTGCTAATGATGAAAATAAGGGGAGAGGTATTACTCTGTCAATATAATAAATACAAAGAAAATGTAAAATTCTAATAATGGAACATTCTCATTAATTATATAAATAAAAAATATATAGAACTAATAAGACAAATAATATTTCTAACCAACATAAAGAAAGAGGAGTTTCATTATTATAACATGAGCGTATATTACATGAATCGTGAATTCCATAAAGGGCTCCTTCGATTCTAATTGAAAATGGACTTTTTAATTTTTATTTTGATTTATATAAATATAAACAGACCAATATTTCTAAGCATAAAATATAAACAAGTATTGCAAAACAAATGTGTAACAGAATTACTGGCTCTGGTGCTGGGAACTGGAGAAAAAAAACAAGTAACTAGATAAGGTGTGAATCAATCAATATATATTATGCCACTTTAGTAGCACATCACACCCCTCCAGCAAGTCTGGAGGGCTGCTCTCATTGTTAGTCAGTGAATCCATCGGACTTAGCTGAGAGAAACTTCCAGGGGATTTCCACCGACCATCCCCAAATACACCACCCATGGGATGCTCCCCTATGCGGTAATGAGATCCTTATGAGGACATACATTTGAATACAAGGTCTTTTTCTGTCCTAATGATAGATTAGAATCTTTAGAATTCAGGAGAAACATCAGCAAAGTAAACTGTTTCATTATTTGCTGGAGGAGGAAGAAGAGGTTCTGACATAAAAATAGGAGAGCAGATACAGCTCTTTTTTGTTTGGCTTGATTTGTAGCATTGGTACTACCATTAAACAAAATTCCATCTGCTTCAACTGGTGGCAAGAAAATTTGAGCCATGGGGGAGGAGGCCCATCAGATAAAACACTTTTGTAATTCAGATTCGATATCAAATCATTCAGTGGGGCGAGAGGAGTTTGAGATCCACAAGAGAACAAATAGTAGCAATGTGTATATATACACATACATACACGTGGCTACCAATATGTGTGTATATATATACAATGCTGAGGATAGGGAGGTTTTGGCCCTCCCTATCCTAATCTTCTGGTGGGGCTGCCACCTTAGAGCCCTCAGACTTGCTCCCCCATCCGGGGCGGCTAACTAGGGAAGGTAACCCTAGGGTGTGTACTGTCATTGATCTTCATCTGTAAGTGTGGGGTGTGTGTAGTTTGCTGCTTATAGTGTACTGTATGGGTGTCAGAGTTATTGCTCCCCCAACCTGGAGGACCATAGGAATTTTTCTTTAGGGGCTCCTTTCCCTTAAGTGATTGTTATGTGCACCTCACCCGGCATGCGCTTAGTTTAAAGTGGCAGCGCTACTTCACTACTATCACACATTATCATAGGGTTGTGAGGGGTCCTATCCTATCCCTATCCTATTTTTGTGTCTAAATCTTCTAAATTCTCCAGCAAACAATGAAAGCATTGCTTTTCTTGAATTTCTGGAATCCTAAGATTCTAATCCATCATTAGGATAGAAAAAAGCTCATATTTAAATGTATGCCCTTGTGTGGATCACATTACCGCATAGGGGAGCGGCCCTCCAGACTTGCTGTAGGGATGTGACTTAGGTTAGAAAGCCCTACTCACATTATTTTACCCCAACCTGGAGGACCAGTGGCTGATGGCAGTCAGTTGACTGGGTGATGGGGCCACCAAATCCCTACGCCAATATTTTGAATTCCAAGTAAATTTATTGTTCATAATTAACTAAAATTGTATTACATTTATTTTTTCTTTCAATTTAATTTTCAGATTCATTTCAACTATTGCACAAGAGCAGATTTCAAAATCATCACAAGTGACTTAAATGAAAAAGTTAGAAGAGAAAAACGGTACAGTACATGCAAGAGCATCTGTGGAATTCTAAAGTAGTAGCAAATTGCTACATGAATATAAATAATCCAGCATGAAATAGATAAGAAAGAGGCATGTATTCAACACAGTCTATATTTAACCAAATGAATAAGTTGCACAAATATTTCCATTAAACAAATCACCAATGAAGGATATCTCTATATTCAGTATTAAAAGATAGGATAGGGCAAATTTAATTATATTCTTTTTGGTAGTGGAATGCAAATTGTTTTGAAATACTTAACGTAATGAACTATTCAATAATGTATTAACCATTTGGAACAAAACACTCGTTAACTACGAATTTTTGAGTTATTGTCTTATGTAAAAAAATAAGTCAAGCATAGTTATGTTAAATTATAAATTCAACTAATTATAAGTTTCTTTCATCCACCTGCGACAGATTAGGCATTTTATTTTCTAATAATCATGTATAATATCAAATCCTTCAACGACCTTTCATAACACAGTTCTTCTTTTCTTACATTCAAGTTTAGCTCCCGAGCCTTCCCCTCCTATATTGATTACAGGAAGTATAAACTGGGACAACTTTTGTTATGATTTGGAGAACAAATTGGACTTAACAATTACACTTCAGACAAAACAAGACATTGATACAGCCACATAAAAACCACTTTACATGATAATACCAGGAATCATAAAATTAAAATGGGAAAAAAAATGAAATATAGAAATTCCATTTTGTTATAATTTTTATTTATTATTTTATTGTAGTTAAACATCATATTCCTTTTTATATTCGATGGATGAACCAAAAAAAGAATTTGGAGCCAAAGACTTGGAAAACATGAAGGGTTTTATTGTTTTGGTGATGGAGGTGAGCAAGGATAGAATTGAATTGAGCCAACACCAACTTACTGAAATTATAATAAGAAAATTCAACATGATAGAGGCGAATATAAGTACAAAACCAATGGAAGAAAAACCTCTAATACCTAAAGGTGATATTATCAAGGTACCCTATAGAGAGCTGATCAGAAGTCTGACCTATCTTGCCCAAACATGTCGTCCAGACATAGCATTTTCAACTGGACATCTGAGTAGATTTCTGGACAGACCAACCAAAACTTTGTGGTTAGTAGCTAAGAGAATAGTAAGGTACCTTAAAGGAACGATCACCTATAAGCTGGTATACAAAAGGGATCCACAGAAACGACAAAATATAGTGAAGTACGCCGACGCCGATTGAGGTGGAGACAGCACTGATCAAAAAAGCACCAATGGAATGACCAGCTATCATTGTGGAAATATAATTTCATGGGCTTCCAAGAAGCAGCCTTGTCTGGCGTTAAGTACAACCGAGGCGGAATAAGTTGCTGGAGTGTTAGCCGCTACCCAAATTCTAAAAGAATTTATTACAAATAGTGAATTGAAGAACAGGTATATGTGCTGGAGGAACGCGGAAGCACTTTGGGGTCGGCACTGCGTCTGCGCCAGTGCCAAGGAGCACTGCTGGTGAGTCGGGTTTCTCAACGAAACCGTTCACTAGTTCAGGAGCACCCCATAGATGGACAGGAGGTGTGTTTGTTGTACATATCCGGATTCCGATGAAAAGGTTGGGTAAATAAAATGAAATAAAGAAATTCCATTCTGTTAATATTTTTATTTATTATTTTATTGTGGTTAAACATAATATTCCTTTTGATAGTCAATGGATGAACTAAAACAAGAATTTGGAGCCAAAAACTTGGAAAACGTGAAGTATTTTATTGGTTTAGAGATGGAGGTGAGCAAGGATAAAATTGAATTGAGCCAACACATATTGCCAACTTATTGAAGCTACGAGGGCAGATCAATAAGTCCATGACTTTTTGAATTTCCTGTCTCTAAATTGAAATGGCAACACTTCTCCTGTCAACAGGCAACTGTCAGTTGACTGCTGTCTAAATTTGAACAAGCTGCGCCATATAGTTTGTGTTTGGCAGCCGTTGATAGCAGACTACCTATGGTTTTAGCCGATCGGAGATTGAAAGTGAGAGAGATTTTGGAAGCCATAGACATCTCACATGGCTCAGTGGTTTCGATTTTGAATGATCACTTGGATATGAGAATGCTTTCCGCAAGACGGGTGCCGCGTTATCTCAAAATTGATCACAAGCGCAACCAATTTCACAGGAATGTTTGGTGTTGTTCAACCGCAATATGGACGAGTTTTTGCGCCATTTCATAACCATGGATGAAACGTGGATCCACCACAACACACTGGAGACCAAACAGCAGTCAAAACAGTGAGTTTTCAGGGTGAATCGGTGCCGAAGAAGACAAAGGTGGATTTGTCAGCCAATTGACCGTTTTTTGGAATGCATGCAGTATAATCCGCATTGACCACCTTCAAAAGGAGAAACCAATCAATGGTAAATATTATACCGACTTATTCGGTCGATTCAATGAGGAATTAGAAAAAAAAGACCGTCCGTAGTCACTGACTTATTGACCCACCCTTGTATAATAAGAAAATTCAACATGATGGAGGCAAATATAAGTCTAAAACCAATGAAAGAAAAAAAACCAATACCTGAAGGTGATATTATCAAGGTACCCTAAAGAGAGCTGATCAGAAGACTGATCTATCTTGCCGAGACATGCCGTCCAGACATAGCATTTCAACTGGATATCTGAGTAGACTTAACTTATTAATAAGAATACTTATTAAAAATAACATAAAATATTAAAAGTAAGTTACTAAACTTATTTTCCAATAGGTTATGGACCCAATAAGAAGGAAGTAGTGATTAACTATCCGTTAATGTCTTTTCAGGGTTTATTGCCGTGAAATCATTATAAGTGAGGTTATTTTCAGCTAAGAAAAAAAAAAAATTAATAATACCGTTACCGTTGGATAACATAATACCGTTCAAACGGTAAAATGCAAAGTTCCTGGTTGTGTGTAATTAGTATCTGGTATTTATATGCTGTGTGTAAAACTTAGTAGTTTGTAGATGCTAGTATTCTACATATGTATATTGAAAAAACCATACGCTATATAAATGTATATGTATATGCAAAAATACATGAACACACTCAAAAGAATAGAAATGTGATAAAATTATTTTTCTAATGCTGAATGTCTTCTTGCTATTCTAATGCTATATGAATAGAGTTATTGTAGAGTAAGTAGTATTGCAATAAATTTTAAGCTTTTTTTAACATGTGTCTCAACTACAGACAGAAACAATGTCTAATAGTTTCTTTTTGTTTGTATTATTATTATTATTCTTAGCATAAAGAAATATATAAACGAGTGAAGAAACTTGTTACCGCAAAAAAGAGACTATGTTGAAAAATAAAATAACTTTTCGTATAAAAACCGGTGTTTCATTCAAAAAGTCACGGAATTATTGACCCACCCTCGTATAATAAGAAAATTCAACATGATGGAGGCGAAAAAAAGTCTAAAACCAATGGAAGAAAAACAACCAATACCTGAAGGTGATGTTATCAAGGTACCCTATAGAGATCTGATCGGAAGTCTGATCTAGCTTGCCGAGACATGCCGTCCAGACATAGCATTTCAACTGGATATCTGAGTAGACTTAACTTATTTATACGAATACTTATTATAAATAACAGAAAATATTAAAAGTAAGTTACTAAACTTATTTTCCAATAGGTTATAGACCCAATAAGAAGGAAGTAGTGATTAACTATCCGTTAATGTCTTTTCAGGGTTTATTGCCGTGAAATCATTATAAGTGAGGTTATTTTCATTTATGAAAAAAAAAATAAAAATTAATAATACCTTTACCGTTGGATAACATAATACCGTTCAAACGGTAAAATGCAAAGTTCCTGGTTGTGTGTAATTAGTATCTGGTATTTATATGCTGTGTGTAAAACTTAGTAGTTTGTAGATGCTAGTATTCTACATATGTATATTGAAAAAACCATACGCTATATAAATGTATATGTATATGCAAAAATACATGAACACACTCAAAAGAATAGAAATGTGATAAAATTATTTTTCTAATGCTGAATGTCTTCTTGCTATTCTAATGCTATATGAATAGAGTTATTGTAGAGTAAGTAGTATTGCAATAAATTTTAAGCTTTTTTTAACATGTGTCTCAACTACAGACAGAAACAATGTCTAATAGTTTCTTTTTGTTTGTATTATTATTATTATTCTTAGCATAAAGAAATATATAAACGAGTGAAGAAACTTGTTACCGCAAAAAAGAGACTATGTTGAAAAATAAAATAACTTTTCGTATAAAAACCGGTGTTTCATTCAAAAAGTCACGGAATTATTGACCCACCCTCGTATAATAAGAAAATTCAACATGATGGAGGCGAATAAAAGTCTAAAACCAATGGAAGAAAAACAACCAATACCTGAAGGTGATGTTATCAAGGTACCCTATTGAGATCTGATCGGAAGTCTGATCTAGCTTGCCGAGACATGCCGTCCAGACATAGCATTTCAACTGGATATCTGAGTAGACTTAACTTATTTATACGAATACTTATTAAAAATAACAGAAAATATTAAAAGTAAGTTACTAAACTTATTTTCCAATAGGTCATGGACCCAATAAGAAGGAAGTAGTGATTAACAATCCGTTAATGTCTTTTCAGGGTTTATTGCCGTGAAATCATTATAAGTGAGGTTATTTTCATTTATGAAAAAAAAAATAAAAATTAATAATACCTTTACCGTTGGATAACATAATACCGTTCAAACGGTAAAATGCAAAGTTCCTGGTTGTGTGTAATTAGTATCTGGTATTTATATGCTGTGTGTAAAACTTAGTAGTTTGTAGATGCTAGTATTCTACATATGTATATTGAAAAAACCATACGCTATATAAATGTATATGTATATGCAAAAATACATGAACACACTCAAAAGAATAGAAATGTGATAAAATTATTTTTCTAATGCTGAATGTCTTCTTGCTATTCTAATGCTATATGAATAGAGTTATTGTAGAGTAAGTAGTATTGCAATAAATTTTAAGCTTTTTTTAACATGTGTCTCAACTACAGACAGAAACAATGTCTAATAGTTTCTTTTTGTTTGTATTATTATTATTATTCTTAGCATAAAGAAATATATAAACGAGTGAAGAAACTTGTTACCGCAAAAAAGAGACTATGTTGAAAAATAAAATAACTTTTCGTATAAAAACCGGTGTTTCATTCAAAAAGTCACGGAATTATTGACCCACCCTCGTATAATAAGAAAATTCAACATGATGGAGGCGAATAATATAAGTCTAAAACCAATGGAAGAAAAACAACCAATACCTGAAGGTGATGTTATCAAGGTACCCTATAGAGATCTCATCGGAAGTCTGACCTAGCTTGTCGAGACATGCCCTCCAGACATAGCATTTCAACTGGATATCTGAGTAGACTTAACTTATTTATAAGAATACTTATTAAAAATAACATAAAATATTAAAAGTAAGTTACTAAACTTATTTTCCAATAGGTTATGGACCCAATATGAAGGAAGTAGTGATTAACTATCCGTTAATGTCTTTTCAGGGTTTATTGCTGTGAAATCATTATAAGTGAGGTTATTTTCATTTATGAAAAAAAAAATAAAAATTAATAATACCTTTACCGTTGGATAACATAATACCGTTCAAACGGTAAATTGCAAAGTTCCTGGTTGTATGTAATTAGTATCTGGTATTTATATGCTGTGTGTAAAACTTAGTAGTTTGTAGACGCTAGTATTCTACATATGTATATTGAAAAAAACCATACGCTATATAAATGTATATGTATATGCAAAAATACATGAACACACTCAAAAGAATAGAAATGTGATAAAATTATTTTTCTAATGCTGAATGTCTTCTTGCTATTCTAATGCTATATGAATAGAGTTATTGTAGAGTAAGTAGTATTGCAATAAATTTTAAGCTTTTTTTAACATGTGTCTTAACTACAGACAGAAACAATGCCTAATAGTTTCTTTTTTTTTTGTATTATTATTATTATTATTAGCATAAAGAAATATATAAACGAGTGAAGAAACTTGTTACTTCACTTAAGAGACTATGTTGAAAAATAAAATAACTTTTCATATAAAAACCGGTGTTTCATTCAAAAAGTCACGGAATTATTGACCCACCCTCGTATAATAAGAAAATTCAACATGATGGAGGCGAATAATATAAGTCTAAAACCAATGGAAGAAAAACTGATGTTATCAAGGTACCCTATAGAGATCTGATCGGAAGTCTGATCTAGCTTGTCGAGACATGCCGTCCAGACATAGCATTTCAACTGGATATCTGAGTAGACTTAACTTATTTATAAGAATACTTATTAAAAATAACATAAAATATTAAAAGTAAGTTACTAAACTTATTTTCCAATAGGTTATGGACCCAATATGAAGGAAGTAGTGATTAACTATCCGTTAATGTCTTTTCAGGGTTTATTGCCGTGAAATCATTATAAGTGAGGTTATTTTCATTTATGAAAAAAAAAATAAAAATTAATAATACCTTTACCGTAGGATAACATAATACCGTTCTCACGGTAAAATGCAAAGTTCCTGGTTGTGTGTAATTAGTATCTGGTATTTATATGCTGTGTGTAAAACTTAGTAGTTTGTAGACGCTAGTATTCTACATATGTATATTGAAAAAACCATACGCTATATAAATGTATATGTATATGCAAAAATACATGCACACACTCAAAAGAATAGAAATGTGATAAAATTATTTTTCTAATGCTGAATGTCTTCTTGCTATTCTAATGCTATATGAATAGAGTTATTGTAGAGTAAGTAGTATTGCAATAAATTTTAAGCTTTTTTTAACATGTGTCTTAACTACAGACAGAAACAATGCCTAATAGTTTCTTTTTTTTTGTATTATTATTATTATTATTAGCATAAAGAAATATATAAACGAGTGAAGAAACTTGTTACCGCAAAAAAGAGACTATGTTGAAAAATAAAATAACTTTTCGTATAAAAACCGGTGTTTCATTCAAAAAGTCACGGAATTATTGACCCACCCTCGTATAATAAGAAAATTCAACATGATTGAGGCGAATAAAAGTCTAAAACCAATGGAAGAAAAACAACCAATACCTGAAGGTGATGTTATCAAGGTACCCTATAGAGATCTGATCGGAAGTCTGATCTAGCTTGCCGAGACATGCCGTCCAGACATAGCATTTCAACTGGATATCTGAGTAGACTTAACTTATTAATAAGAATACTTATTAAAAATAACATAAAATATTAAAAGTAAGTTACAAAACTTATTTTCCTATAGGTTATGGACCCAATATGAAGGAAGTAGTGATTAACTATCCGTTAATGTCTGTTCAGGGTTTATTGCAGTGAAATCATTATAAGTAAGGTTATTTTAAGCTAAGAAAAAAAAAATAATAATACCTTTACCGTTGGATAACATAATACCGTTCAAACGGTAAAATGCAAAGTTCCTGGTTGTGTGTAATTAGTATCTGGTATTTATATGCTGTGTGTAAAACTTAGTAGTTTGTAGACGCTAGTATTCTACATATGTATATTGAAAAAACCATACGCTATATAAATGTAGATGTATATGCAAAAATACATGAATACACTCAAAAGAATAGAAATGTGATGAAATTATATTTCTAGTGCTGAATGTTTTCTTGCTACTCTAATGCTATATGAATAGGGTTATTGTAGAGTAAGTAGTATTGCAATAAATTTTAAGCTTTTTTTAACATGTGTCTTAACTACAGACAAAAACAATGTCTAATAGTTTTTTTTTGTTTGTATTATTATTAGCATAAAGAGATATATAAACGAGTGAAGAAGCTTGTTACCGCAAAAAAGAGACTATGTTGAAAAATAAAATAACTTTTCGTATAAAAACCGGTGTTTCATTCAAACAGTACAGAATTATTGACCCACCCTCCTATAATAAGAAAATTCAACATGATGGAGGCGAATAATATAAGTCTAAAACCAATGGAAGAAAAACAACAAATACCTGAAGGTGATGTTATCAAGGTACCCTATAGAGATCTGATCGGAAGTCTGATCTAGCTTGTCGAGACATGCCGTCCAGACATAGCATTTCAACTGGATATCTGAGTAGACTTAACTTATTTATAAGAATACTTATTAAAAATAACAGAAAATATTAAAAGTAAGTTACTAAACTTATTTTCCAATAGGTTATGGACCCAATATGAAGGAAGTAGTGATTAACTATCCGTTAATGTCTTTTCAGGGTTTATTGCCGTGAAATAATTATAAGTGAGGTTATTTTCAGCTAAGAAAAAAAAAAAATTAATAATACCGTTACCGTTGGATAACATAATACCATTGAAAGGGTAAAATGCAAAGTTCCTGGTTATGTGTAATTAGTATCTAGTATTTATATCTGTGTATAAAACTTAGTAGTTTGTAGACGCTAGTATTCTACATATGTATATTGAAAAAACCATACACTATATAAATGTATATGTATATGCAAAAATACATGAACACACTCAAAAGAATAGAAATGTGATAAAATTATTTTTCTAATGCTGAATGTCTTCTTGCTATTCTAATGCTATATGAATAGAGTTATTGTACAGTAAGTAGTATTGCAATAAATTTTAAGCTTTTTTTAACATGTGTCTTAACTACAGACAGAAACAATGCCTAATAGTTTCTTTTTTTTTGTATTATTATTATTATTATTATTAGCATAAAGAAATATATATATTTGAAGTGTATATATATATATATATATATATATATTGTAATGATTTTTCATCAGAGGATGAACTTAAAAGTAATTTTGAGGAGAAGTGTTTAATAAAAAACCGCCATGTGAGTGATTATGAATCTGATGGTGAGAAAGCTACCATTATGGGATCTAATACAGCCATAACAGATATTAAGTTTGCACCAAAAACGTTATACTTGTTATTAGCGATTAGCTCATCCGATGGTATCATATACATATAATCATATACATATAATATGAAGGAAGTAGTGATTAACTATCCGTTAATCTCTTTTCAGGGTTTATTGCCGTGAAATCATTATAAGTGAGGTTATTTTCATTTATGAAAAAAAAAAATAAAAATTAATAATACCTTTACTGTTGGATAACATTATACCGTTCAAACGGTAAAATGCAAAGTTCCTGGTTGTGTGTAATTAGTATCTGGTATTTATATGCTGTGTGTAAAACTTAGTAGTTTGTAGACGCTAGTATTCTACATATGTATATTGAAAAAACCATACGCTATATAAATGTATATGTATATGCAAAAATACATGAACACACTCAAAAGAATAGAAATGTGATAAAAAATTTTTTCTAATGCTGAATGTCTTCTTGCTATTCTAATGCTATATGAATAGGGTTATTGTAGAGTAAGTAGTATTGCAATAAATTTTAAGCTTTTTTTAACATGTGTCTTAACTACAGACAGAAACAATGTCTAATAGTTTCTTTTTTTTTGTATTATTATTATTATTCTTAGCATAAAGAAATATATAAACGAGTGAAGAAACTTGTTACCGCAAAAAAGAGACTATGTTGAAAAATAAAATAACTTTTCATATAAAAACCGGTGTTTCATTCAAAAAGTCACGGAATTATTGACCCACCCTCGTATAATAAGAAAATTCAACATGATGGAGGCGAATAATATAAGTCTAAAACCAATGGAAGAAAAACTGATGTTATCAAGGTACCCTATAGAGATCTGATCGGAAGTCTGATCTAGCTTGTCGAGACATGCCGTCCAGACATAGCATTTCAACTGGATATCTGAGTAGACTTAACTTATTTATAAGAATACTTATTAAAAATAACATAAAATATTAAAAGTAAGTTACTAAACTTATTTTCCAATAGGTTATGGACCCAATATGAAGGAAGTAGTGATTAACTATCCGTTAATGTCTTTTCAGGGTTTATTGCCGTGAAATCATTATAAGTGAGGTTATTTTCATTTATGAAAAAAAAAATAAAAATTAATAATACCTTTACCGTAGGATAACATAATACCGTTCTCACGGTAAAATGCAAAGTTCCTGGTTGTGTGTAATTAGTATCTGGTATTTATATGCTGTGTGTAAAACTTAGTAGTTTGTAGACGCTAGTATTCTACATATGTATATTGAAAAAACCATACGCTATATAAATGTATATGTATATGCAAAAATACATGAACACACTCAAAAGAATAGAAATGTGATAAAATTATTTTTCTAATGCTGAATGTCTTCTTGCTATTCTAATGCTATATGAATAGAGTTATTGTAGAGTAAGTAGTATTGCAATAAATTTTAAGCTTTTTTTAACATGTGTCTTAACTACAGACAGAAACAATGCCTAATAGTTTCTTTTTTTTTGTATTATTATTATTATTATTAGCATAAAGAAATATATAAACGAGTGAAGAAACTTGTTACCGCAAAAAAGAGACTATGTTGAAAAATAAAATAACTTTTCGTATAAAAACCGGTGTTTCATTCAAAAAGTCACGGAATTATTGACCCACCCTCGTATAATAAGAAAATTCAACATGATGGAGGCGAAAAAAAGTCTAAAACCAATGGAAGAAAAACAACCAATACCTGAAGGTGATGTTATCAAGGTACCCTATAGAGATCTGATCGGAAGTCTGATCTAGCTTGCCGAGACATGCCGTCCAGACATAGCATTTCAACTGGATATCTGAGTAGACTTAACTTATTTATACGAATACTTATTATAAATAACAGAAAATATTAAAAGTAAGTTACTAAACTTATTTTCCAATAGGTTATAGACCCAATAAGAAGGAAGTAGTGATTAACTATCCGTTAATGTCTTTTCAGGGTTTATTGCCGTGAAATCATTATAAGTGAGGTTATTTTCATTTATGAAAAAAAAAATAAAAATTAATAATACCTTTACCGTTGGATAACATAATACCGTTCAAACGGTAAAATGCAAAGTTCCTGGTTGTGTGTAATTAGTATCTGGTATTTATATGCTGTGTGTAAAACTTAGTAGTTTGTAGATGCTAGTATTCTACATATGTATATTGAAAAAACCATACGCTATATAAATGTATATGTATATGCAAAAATACATGAACACACTCAAAAGAATAGAAATGTGATAAAATTATTTTTCTAATGCTGAATGTCTTCTTGCTATTCTAATGCTATATGAATAGAGTTATTGTAGAGTAAGTAGTATTGCAATAAATTTTAAGCTTTTTTTAACATGTGTCTCAACTACAGACAGAAACAATGTCTAATAGTTTCTTTTTGTTTGTATTATTATTATTATTCTTAGCATAAAGAAATATATAAACGAGTGAAGAAACTTGTTACCGCAAAAAAGAGACTATGTTGAAAAATAAAATAACTTTTCGTATAAAAACCGGTGTTTCATTCAAAAAGTCACGGAATTATTGACCCACCCTCGTATAATAAGAAAATTCAACATGATGGAGGCGAATAAAAGTCTAAAACCAATGGAAGAAAAACAACCAATACCTGAAGGTGATGTTATCAAGGTACCCTATTGAGATCTGATCGGAAGTCTGATCTAGCTTGCTGAGACATGCCGTCCAGACATAGCATTTCAACTGGATATCTGAGTAGACTTAACTTATTTATACGAATACTTATTAAAAATAACAGAAAATATTAAAAGTAAGTTACTAAACTTATTTTCCAATAGGTCATGGACCCAATAAGAAGGAAGTAGTGATTAACAATCCGTTAATGTCTTTTCAGGGTTTATTGCCGTGAAATCATTATAAGTGAGGTTATTTTCATTTATGAAAAAAAAAATAAAAATTAATAATACCTTTACCGTTGGATAACATAATACCGTTCAAACGGTAAAATGCAAAGTTCCTGGTTGTGTGTAATTAGTATCTGGTATTTATATGCTGTGTGTAAAACTTAGTAGTTTGTAGATGCTAGTATTCTACATATGTATATTGAAAAAACCATACGCTATATAAATGTATATGTATATGCAAAAATACATGAACACACTCAAAAGAATAGAAATGTGATAAAATTATTTTTCTAATGCTGAATGTCTTCTTGCTATTCTAATGCTATATGAATAGAGTTATTGTAGAGTAAGTAGTATTGCAATAAATTTTAAGCTTTTTTTAACGTGTGTCTCAACTACAGACAGAAACAATGTCTAATAGTTTCTTTTTGTTTGTATTATTATTATTATTCTTAGCATAAAGAAATATATAAAAGAGTGAAGAAACTTGTTACCGCAAAAAAGAGACTATGTTGAAAAATAAAATAACTTTTCGTATAAAAACCGGTGTTTCATTCAAAAAGTCACGGAATTATTGACCCACCCTCGTATAATAAGAAAATTCAACATGATGGAGGCGAATAATATAAGTCTAAAACCAATGGAAGAAAAACAACCAATACCTGAAGGTGATGTTATCAAGGTACCCTATAGAGATCTCATCGGAAGTCTGATCTAGCTTGTCGAGACATGCCGTCCAGACATAGCATTTCAACTGGATATCTGAGTAGACTTAACTTATTTATAAGAATACTTATTAAAAATAACATAAAATATTAAAAGTAAGTTACTAAACTTATTTTCCAATAGGTTATGGACCCAATATGAAGGAAGTAGTGATTAACTATCCGTTAATGTCTTTTCAGGGTTTATTGCCGTGAAATCATTATAAGTGAGGTTATTTTCATTTATGAAAAAAAAAATAAAAATTAATAATACCTTTACCGTAGGATAACATAATACCGTTCTCACGGTAAAATGCAAAGTTCCTGGTTGTGTGTAATTAGTATCTGGTATTTATATGCTGTGTGTAAAACTTAGTAGTTTGTAGACGCTAGTATTCTACATATGTATATTGAAAAAACCATACGCTATATAAATGTCTATGTATATGCAAAAATACATGAACACACTCAAAAGAATAGAAATGTGATAAAATTATTTTTCTAATGCTGAATGTCTTCTTGCTATTCTAATGCTATATGAATAGAGTTATTGTAGAGTAAGTAGTATTGCAATAAATTTTAAGCTTTTTTTAACATGTGTCTTAACTACAGACAGAAACAATGCCTAATAGTTTCTTTTTTTTTGTATTATTATTATTATTATTAGCATAAAGAAATATATAAACGAGTGAAGAAACTTGTTACCGCAAAAAAGAGACTATGTTGAAAAATAAAATAACTTTTCGTATAAAAACCGGTGTTTCATTCAAAAAGTCACGGAATTATTGACCCACCCTCGTATAATAAGAAAATTCAACATGATTGAGGCGAATAAAAGTCTAAAACCAATGGAAGAAAAACAACCAATACCTGAAGGTGATGTTATCAAGGTACCCTATAGAGATCTGATCGGAAGTCTGATCTAGCTTGCCGAGACATGCCGTCCAGACATAGCATTTCAACTGGATATCTGAGTAGACTTAACTTATTAATAAGAATACTTATTAAAAATAACATAAAATATTAAAAGTAAGTTACAAAACTTATTTTCCTATAGGTTATGGACCCAATATGAAGGAAGTAGTGATTAACTATCCGTTAATGTCTGTTCAGGGTTTATTGCAGTGAAATCATTATAAGTAAGGTTATTTTAAGCTAAGAAAAAAAAAATAATAATACCTTTACCGTTGGATAACATAATACCGTTCAAACGGTAAAATGCAAAGTTCCTGGTTGTGTGTAATTAGTATCTGGTATTTATATGCTGTGTGTAAAACTTAGTAGTTTGTAGACGCTAGTATTCTACATATGTATATTGAAAAAACCATACGCTATATAAATGTATATGTATATGCAAAAATACATGAACACACTCAAAAGAATAGAAATGTGATAAAAAATTTTTTCTAATGCTGAATGTCTTCTTGCTATTCTAATGCTATATGAATAGGGTTATTGTAGAGTAAGTAGTATTGCAATAAATTTTAAGCTTTTTTTAACATGTGTCTTAACTACAGACAGAAACAATGTCTAATAGTTTCTTTTTTTTTGTATTATTATTATTATTCTTAGCATAAAGAAATATATAAACGAGTGAAGAAACTTGTTACCGCAAAAAAGAGACTATGTTGAAAAATAAAATAACTTTTCATATAAAAACCGGTGTTTCATTCAAAAAGTCACGGAATTATTGACCCACCCTCGTATAATAAGAAAATTCAACATGATGGATGCGAATAAAATAAGTCTAAAACCAATGGAAGAAAAACAACCAATACCTGAAGGTGATGTAATCAAGGTACCCTATGGAGATCTGATCGGAAGTCTGATCTAGCTTGTCGAGACATGCCGTCCAGACATAGCATTTCAACTGGATATCTGAGTAGGCTTAAGTTATTTATAAGAATACTTATTAAAAATAACATAAAATATTAAAAGTAAGTTACTAAACTTATTTTCCAATAGGTTATGGACCCAATATGAAGGAAGTAGTGATTAACTATACGTTAATGTCTTTTCAGGGTTATTGCCGTGAAATAATTATAAGTGAGGTTATTTTCAGCTAAGAAAACAAAAAATTAATAATACCTTTACCGTTGGATAACATAATACCGTTCAAACGGTAAAATGCAAAGTTCCTGGTTATATGTAATTAGTATCTAGTATTTATATCTGTGTATAAAACTTAGTAGTTTGTAGACGCTAGTATTCTACATATGTATATTGAAAAAACCATACGCTATATAAATGTATATGTATATGCAAAAATACATGAACACACTCAAAAGAATAGAAATGTGATAAAATTTTTTTTCTAATGCTGAATGTCTTCTTGCTATTCTAATGCTATATGAATAGAGTTATTGTACAGTAAGTAGTATTGCAATAAATTTTAAGCTTTTTTTAACATGTGTCTTAACTACAGACAGAAACAATGCCTAATAGTTTCTTTTTTTTTGTATTATTATTAGCATAAAGAAATATATAAACGAGTGAAGTAACTTGTTACTTCACTTAAGAGACTATGTTGAAAAATAAAATAACTTTTCATATAAAAACCGGTGTTTCATTCAAAAAGTCACGGAATTATTGACCCACCCTCATATAATAAGAAAATTCAACATGATGGAGGCGAATAATGTAAGTCTAAAACCAATGGAAGAAAAACAACCAATACCTGAAGGTGATGTAATCAAGGTACCCTATGGAGATCTGATCGGAAGTCTGATCTAGCTTGTCGAGACATGCCGTCCAGACATAGCATTTCAACTGGATATCTGAGTAGACTTAACTTATTTATAAGAATACTTATTAAAAATAACATAAAATATTAAAAGTAAGTTACTAAACTTATTTTCCAATAGGTTATGGACCCAATATGAAGGAAGTAGTGATTAACTATACGTTAATGTCTTTTCAGGGTTTATTGCCGTGAAATAATTATAAGTGAGGTTATTTTCAGCTAAGAAAAAAAAAAAATTAATAATACCGTTACCGTTGGATAACATAATACCATTCAAAGGGTAAAATGCAAAGTTCCTGGTTGTGTGTAATTAGTATCTGGTATTTATATGCTGTGTGTAAAACTTAGTAGTTTGTAGACGCTAGTATTCTACATATGTATATTGAAAAAACCATACGCTATATAAATGTATATGTATATGCAAAAATACATGAACACACTCAAAAGAATAGAAATGTGATAAAATTATCTTTCTAATGCTGAATGTCTTCTTGCTATTCTAATGCTATATGAATAGAGTTATTGTAGAGTAAGTAGTATTGCAATAAATTTTAAGCTTTTTTTAACATGTGTCTTAACTACAGACAGAAACAATGCCTAATAGTTTCTTTTTTTTTGTATTATTATTATTATTATTATTAGCATAAAGAAATATATAAACGAGTGAAGAAACTTGTTATCGCAAAAAAGAGACTATGTTGAAAAATAAAATAACTTTTCATATAAAAACCGGTGTTTCATTCAAAAAGTCACGGAATTATTGACCCACCCTCGTATAATAAGAAAATTCAACATGATGGAGGCAAATAATATAAGTCTAAAACCAATGGAAGAAAAACAACCGATACCTGAAGGTGATGTTATCAAGGTACCCTATGGAGATCTGATCGGAAGTCTGATCTAGCTTGCCGAGACATGCCGTCCAGACATAGCATTTCAACTGGATATCTGAGTAGACTTAACTTATTTATAAGAATACTTATTAAAAATAACATAAAATATTAAAAGTAAGTTACTAAACTTATTTTCCAATAGGTTATGGACCCAATATGAAGGAAGTAGTGATTAACTATCCGTTAATGTCTTTTCAGGGTTATTGCCGTGAAATAATTATAAGTGAGGTTATTTTCAACTAAGAAAACAAAAAATTAATAATACCTTTACCGTTGGATAACATAATACCGTTCAAACGGTAAAATGCAAAGTTCCTGGTTGTGTGTAATTAGTATCTGGTATTTATATGCTGTGTGTAAAACTTAGTAGTTTGTAGACGCTAGTATTCTACATATGTATATTGAAAAAACCATACGCAATATAAATGTATATGTAAATGCAAAAATACATGAACACACTCAAAAGAATAGAAATGTGATAAAATTATTTTTCTAATGCTGAATGTCTTCTTGCTATTCTAATGCTATATGAATAGAGTTATTGTAGAGTAAGTAGTATTGCAATAAATTTTAAGCTTTTTTTAACATGTGTCTTAACTACAGACAGAAACAATGCCTAATAGTTTCTTTTTTTTTGTATTATTATTATTATTATTAGCATAAAGAAATATATAAACGAGTGAAGAAACTTGTTACCGCAAAAAAGAGACTATGTTGAAAAATAAAATAACTTTTCGTATAAAAACCGGTGTTTCATTCAAAAAGTCACGGAATTATTGACCCACCCTCGTATAATAAGAAAATTCAACATGATGGAGGCGAAAAAAAGTCTAAAACCAATGGAAGAAAAACAACCAATACCTGAAGGTGATGTTATCAAGGTACCCTATAGAGATCTGATCGGAAGTCTGATCTAGCTTGCCGAGACATGCCGTCCAGACATAGCATTTCAACTGGATATCTGAGTAGACTTAACTTATTTATACGAATACTTATTATAAATAACAGAAAATATTAAAAGTAAGTTACTAAACTTATTTTCCAATAGGTTATAGACCCAATAAGAAGGAAGTAGTGATTAACTATCCGTTAATGTCTTTTCAGGGTTTATTGCCGTGAAATCATTATAAGTGAGGTTATTTTCATTTATGAAAAAAAAAATAAAAATTAATAATACCTTTACCGTTGGATAACATAATACCGTTCAAACGGTAAAATGCAAAGTTCCTGGTTGTGTGTAATTAGTATCTGGTATTTATATGCTGTGTGTAAAACTTAGTAGTTTGTAGATGCTAGTATTCTACATATGTATATTGAAAAAACCATACGCTATATAAATGTATATGTATATGCAAAAATACATGAACACACTCAAAAGAATAGAAATGTGATAAAATTATTTTTCTAATGCTGAATGTCTTCTTGCTATTCTAATGCTATATGAATAGAGTTATTGTAGAGTAAGTAGTATTGCAATAAATTTTAAGCTTTTTTTAACATGTGTCTCAACTACAGACAGAAACAATGTCTAATAGTTTCTTTTTGTTTGTATTATTATTATTATTCTTAGCATAAAGAAATATATAAACGAGTGAAGAAACTTGTTACCGCAAAAAAGAGACTATGTTGAAAAATAAAATAACTTTTCGTATAAAAACCGGTGTTTCATTCAAAAAGTCACTGAATTATTGACCCACCCTCGTATAATAAGAAAATTCAACATGATGGAGGCGAATAAAAGTCTAAAACCAATGGAAGAAAAACAACCAATACCTGAAGGTGATGTTATCAAGGTACCCTATAGAGATCTGATCGGAAGTCTGATCTAGCTTGCCGAGACATGCCGTCCAGACATAGCATTTCAACTGGATATCTGAGTAGACTTAACTTATTTATACGAATACTTATTATAAATAACAGAAAATATTAAAAGTAAGTTACTAAACTTATTTTCCAATAGGTTATAGACCCAATAAGAAGGAAGTAGTGATTAACTATCCGTTAATGTCTTTTCAGGGTTTATTGCCGTGAAATCATTATAAGTGAGGTTATTTTCATTTATGAAAAAAAAAATAAAAATTAATAATACCTTTACCGTTGGATAACATAATACCGTTCAAACGGTAAAATGCAAAGTTCCTGGTTGTGTGTAATTAGTATCTGGTATTTATATGCTGTGTGTAAAACTTAGTAGTTTGTAGATGCTAGTATTCTACATATGTATATTGAAAAAACCATACGCTATATAAATGTATATGTATATGCAAAAATACATGAACACACTCAAAAGAATAGAAATGTGATAAAATTATTTTTCTAATGCTGAATGTCTTCTTGCTATTCTAATGCTATATGAATAGAGTTATTGTAGAGTAAGTAGTATTGCAATAAATTTTAAGCTTTTTTTAACGTGTGTCTCAACTACAGACAGAAACAATGTCTAATAGTTTCTTTTTGTTTGTATTATTATTATTATTCTTAGCATAAAGAAATATATAAAAGAGTGAAGAAACTTGTTACCGCAAAAAAGAGACTATGTTGAAAAATAAAATAACTTTTCGTATAAAAACCGGTGTTTCATTCAAAAAGTCACGGAATTATTGACCCACCCTCGTATAATAAGAAAATTCAACATGATGGAGGCGAATAATATAAGTCTAAAACCAATGGAAGAAAAACAACCAATACCTGAAGGTGATGTTATCAAGGTACCCTATAGAGATCTCATCGGAAGTCTGATCTAGCTTGTCGAGACATGCCGTCCAGACATAGCATTTCAACTGGATATCTGAGTAGACTTAACTTATTTATAAGAATACTTATTAAAAATAACATAAAATATTAAAAGTAAGTTACTAAACTTATTTTCCAATAGGTTATGGACCCAATATGAAGGAAGTAGTGATTAACTATCCGTTAATGTCTTTTCAGGGTTTATTGCCGTGAAATCATTATAAGTGAGGTTATTTTCATTTATGAAAAAAAAAATAAAAATTAATAATACCTTTACCGTTGGATAACATAATACCGTTCAAACGGTAAATTGCAAAGTTCCTGGTTGTATGTAATTAGTATCTGGTATTTATATGCTGTGTGTAAAACTTAGTAGTTTGTAGACGCTAGTATTCTACATATGTATATTGAAAAAAACCATACGCTATATAAATGTATATGTATATGCAAAAATACATGAACACACTCAAAAGAATAGAAATGTGATAAAATTATTTTTCTAATGCTGAATGTCTTCTTGCTATTCTAATGCTATATGAATAGAGTTATTGTAGAGTAAGTAGTATTGCAATAAATTTTAAGCTTTTTTTAACATGTGTCTTAACTACAGACAGAAACAATGCCTAATAGTTTCTTTTTTTTTTTGTATTATTATTATTATTATTAGCATAAAGAAATATATAAACGAGTGAAGAAACTTGTTACTTCACTTAAGAGACTATGTTGAAAAATAAAATAACTTTTCATATAAAAACCGGTGTTTCATTCAAAAAGTCACGGAATTATTGACCCACCCTCGTATAATAAGAAAATTCAACATGATGGAGGCGAATAATATAAGTCTAAAACCAATGGAAGAAAAACTGATGTTATCAAGGTACCCTATAGAGATCTGATCGGAAGTCTGATCTAGCTTGTCGAGACATGCCGTCCAGACATAGCATTTCAACTGGATATCTGAGTAGACTTAACTTATTTATAAGAATACTTATTAAAAATAACATAAAATATTAAAAGTAAGTTACTAAACTTATTTTCCAATAGGTTATGGACCCAATATGAAGGAAGTAGTGATTAACTATCCGTTAATGTCTTTTCAGGGTTTATTGCCGTGAAATCATTATAAGTGAGGTTATTTTCATTTATGAAAAAAAAAATAAAAATTAATAATACCTTTACCGTAGGATAACATAATACCGTTCTCACGGTAAAATGCAAAGTTCCTGGTTGTGTGTAATTAGTATCTGGTATTTATATGCTGTGTGTAAAACTTAGTAGTTTGTAGACGCTAGTATTCTACATATGTATATTGAAAAAACCATACGCTATATAAATGTCTATGTATATGCAAAAATACATGAACACACTCAAAAGAATAGAAATGTGATAAAATTATTTTTCTAATGCTGAATGTCTTCTTGCTATTCTAATGCTATATGAATAGAGTTATTGTAGAGTAAGTAGTATTGCAATAAATTTTAAGCTTTTTTTAACATGTGTCTTAACTACAGACAGAAACAATGCCTAATAGTTTCTTTTTTTTTGTATTATTATTATTATTATTAGCATAAAGAAATATATAAACGAGTGAAGAAACTTGTTACCGCAAAAAAGAGACTATGTTGAAAAATAAAATAACTTTTCGTATAAAAACCGGTGTTTCATTCAAAAAGTCACGGAATTATTGACCCACCCTCGTATAATAAGAAAATTCAACATGATTGAGGCGAATAAAAGTCTAAAACCAATGGAAGAAAAACAACCAATACCTGAAGGTGATGTTATCAAGGTACCCTATAGAGATCTGATCGGAAGTCTGATCTAGCTTGCCGAGACATGCCGTCCAGACATAGCATTTCAACTGGATATCTGAGTAGACTTAACTTATTAATAAGAATACTTATTAAAAATAACATAAAATATTAAAAGTAAGTTACAAAACTTATTTTCCTATAGGTTATGGACCCAATATGAAGGAAGTAGTGATTAACTATCCGTTAATGTCTGTTCAGGGTTTATTGCAGTGAAATCATTATAAGTAAGGTTATTTTAAGCTAAGAAAAAAAAAATAATAATACCTTTACCGTTGGATAACATAATACCGTTCAAACGGTAAAATGCAAAGTTCCTGGTTGTGTGTAATTAGTATCTGGTATTTATATGCTGTGTGTAAAACTTAGTAGTTTGTAGACGCTAGTATTCTACATATGTATATTGAAAAAACCATACGCTATATAAATGTATATGTATATGCAAAAATACATGAACACACTCAAAAGAATAGAAATGTGATAAAAAATTTTTTCTAATGCTGAATGTCTTCTTGCTATTCTAATGCTATATGAATAGGGTTATTGTAGAGTAAGTAGTATTGCAATAAATTTTAAGCTTTTTTTAACATGTGTCTTAACTACAGACAGAAACAATGTCTAATAGTTTCTTTTTTTTTGTATTATTATTATTATTCTTAGCATAAAGAAATATATAAACGAGTGAAGAAACTTGTTACCGCAAAAAAGAGACTATGTTGAAAAATAAAATAACTTTTCATATAAAAACCGGTGTTTCATTCAAAAAGTCACGGAATTATTGACCCACCCTCGTATAATAAGAAAATTCAACATGATGGAGGCGAATAATATAAGTCTAAAACCAATGGAAGAAAAACAACCAATACCTGAAGGTGATGTAATCAAGGTACCCTATGGAGATCTCATCGGAAGTCTGATCTAGCTTGTCGAGACATGCCGTCCAGACATAGCATTTCAACTGGATATCTGAGTAGGCTTAAGTTATTTATAAGAATACTTATTAAAAATAACATAAAATATTAAAAGTAAGTTACTAAACTTATTTTCCAATAGGTTATGGACCCAATATGAAGGAAGTAGTGATTAACTATACGTTAATGTCTTTTCAGGGTTATTGCCGTGAAATAATTATAAGTGAGGTTATTTTCAGCTAAGAAAACAAAAAATTAATAATACCTTTACCGTTGGATAACATAATACCGTTCAAACGGTAAAATGCAAAGTTCCTGGTTATGTGTAATTAGTATCTAGTATTTATATCTGTGTATAAAACTTAGTAGTTTGTAGACGCTAGTATTCTACATATGTATATTGAAAAAACCATACGCTATATAAATGTATATGTATATGCAAAAATACATGAACACACTCAAAAGAATAGAAATGTGATAAAATTTTTTTTCTAATGCTGAATGTCTTCTTGCTATTCTAATGCTATATGAATAGAGTTATTGTACAGTAAGTAGTATTGCAATAAATTTTAAGCTTTTTTTAACATGTGTCTTAACTACAGACAGAAACAATGCCTAATAGTTTCTTTTTTTTTGTATTATTATTAGCATAAAGAAATATATAAACGAGTGAAGTAACTTGTTACTTCACTTAAGAGACTATGTTGAAAAATAAAATAACTTTTCATATAAAAACCGGTGTTTCATTCAAAAAGTCACGGAATTATTGACCCACCCTCATATAATAAGAAAATTCAACATGATGGAGGCGAATAATGTAAGTCTAAAACCAATGGAAGAAAAACAACCAATACCTGAAGGTGATGTAATCAAGGTACCCTATGGAGATCTGATCGGAAGTCTGATCTAGCTTGTCGAGACATGCCGTCCAGACATAGCATTTCAACTGGATATCTGAGTAGACTTAACTTATTTATAAGAATACTTATTAAAAATAACATAAAATATTAAAAGTAAGTTACTAAACTTATTTTCCAATAGGTTATGGACCCAATATGAAGGAAGTAGTGATTAACTATACGTTAATGTCTTTTCAGGGTTTATTGCCGTGAAATAATTATAAGTGAGGTTATTTTCAGCTAAGAAAAAAAAAAAATTAATAATACCGTTACCGTTGGATAACATAATACCATTCAAAGGGTAAAATGCAAAGTTCCTGGTTGTGTGTAATTAGTATCTGGTATTTATATGCTGTGTGTAAAACTTAGTAGTTTGTAGACGCTAGTATTCTACATATGTATATTGAAAAAACCATACGCTATATAAATGTATATGTATATGCAAAAATACATGAACACACTCAAAAGAATAGAAATGTGATAAAATTATCTTTCTAATGCTGAATGTCTTCTTGCTATTCTAATGCTATATGAATAGAGTTATTGTAGAGTAAGTAGTATTGCAATAAATTTTAAGCTTTTTTTAACATGTGTCTTAACTACAGACAGAAACAATGCCTAATAGTTTCTTTTTTTTTGTATTATTATTATTATTATTATTAGCATAAAGAAATATATAAACGAGTGAAGAAACTTGTTACCGCAAAAAAGAGACTATGTTGAAAAATAAAATAACTTTTCATATAAAAACCGGTGTTTCATTCAAAAAGTCACGGAATTATTGACCCACCCTCGTATAATAAGAAAATTCAACATGATGGAGGCAAATAATATAAGTCTAAAACCAATGGAAGAAAAACAACCAATACCTGAAGGTGATGTTATCAAGGTACCCTATAGAGATCTCATCGGAAGTCTGATCTAGCTTGTCGAGACATGCCGTCCAGACATAGCATTTCAACTGGATATCTGAGTAGACTTAACTTATTTATAAGAATACTTATTAAAAATAACATAAAATATTAAAAGTAAGTTACTAAACTTATTTTCCAATAGGTTATGGACCCAATATGAAGGAAGTAGTGATTAACTATACGTTAATGTCTTTTCAGGGTTTATTGCCGTGAAATAATTATAAGTGAGGTTATTTTCAGCTAAGAAAAAAAAAAATTAATAATACCGTTACCGTTGGATAACATAATACCATTCAAAGGGTAAAATGCAAAGTTCCTGGTTGTGTGTAATTAGTATCTGGTATTTATATGCTGTGTGTAAAACTTAGTAGTTTGTAGACGCTAGTATTCTACATATGTATATTGAAAAAACCATACGCAATATAAATGTATATGTAAATGCAAAAATACATGAACACACTCAAAAGAATAGAAATGTGATAAAATTTTTTTTCTAATGCTGAATGTCTTCTTGCTATTCTAATGCTATATGAATAGGGTTATTGTAGAGTAAGTAGTATTGCAATAAATTTTAAGCTTTTTTTAACATGTGTCCTAACTACAGACAGAAACAATGCCTAATAGTTTCTTTTTTTTTGTATTATTATTAGCATAAAGAAATATATAAACGAGTGAAGAAACTTGTTACTTCACTTAAGAGACTATGTTGAAAAATAAAATAACTTTTCATATAAAAACCGGTGTTTCATTCAAAAAGTCACGGAATTATTGACCCACCCTCATATAATAAGAAAATTCAACATGATGGAGGCGAATAATATAAGTCTAAAACCAATGGAAGAAAAACAACCAATACCTGAAGGTGATGTAATCAAGGTACCCTATGGAGATCTGATCGGAAGTCTGATCTAGCTTGTCGAGACATGCCGTCCAGACATAGCATTTCAACTGGATATCTGAGTAGACTTAACTTATTTATAAGAATACTTATTAAAAATAACATAAAATATTAAAAGTAAGTTACTAAACTTATTTTCCAATAGGTTATGGACCCAATATGAAGGAAGTAGTGATTAACTATACGTTAATGTCTTTTCAGGGTTATTGCCGTGAAATAATTATAAGTGAGGTTATTTTCAGCTAAGAAAACAAAAAATTAATAATACCTTTACCGTTGGATAACATAATACCATTCAAACGGTAAAATGCAAAGTTCCTGGTTGTGTGTAATTAGTATCTGGTATTTATATGCTGTGTGTAAAACTTAGTAGTTTGTAGACGCTAGTATTCTACATATGTATATTGAAAAAACCATACGCTATATAAATGTATATGTATATGCAAAAATACATGAACACACTCAAAAGAATAGAAATGTGATAAAATTATCTTTCTAATGCTGAATGTCTTCTTGCTATTCTAATGCTATATGAATAGAGTTATTGTAGAGTAAGTAGTATTGCAATAAATTTTAAGCTTTTTTTAACATGTGTCTTAACTACAGACAGAAACAATGCCTAATAGTTTCTTTTTTTTTGTATTATTATTAGCATAAAGAAATATATAAACGAGTGAAGAAACTTGTTACTTCACTTAAGAGACTATGTTGAAAAATAAAATAACTTTTCATATAAAAACCGGTGTTTCATTCAAAAAGTCACGGAATTATTGACCCACCCTCGTATAATAAGAAAATTCAACATGATGGAGGCGAATAATATAAGTCTAAAACCAATGGAAGAAAAACAACCGATACCTGAAGGTGATGTTATCAAGGTACCCTATGGAGATCTGATCGGAAGTCTGATCTAGCTTGCCGAGACATGCCTTCCAGACATAGCATTTCAACTGGATATCTGAGTAGACTTAACTTATTAATAAGAATACTTATTAAAAATAACATAAAATATTAAAAGTAAGTTACAAAACTTATTTTCCTATAGGTTATGGACCCAATATGAAGGAAGTAGTGATTAACTATCCGTTAATGTCTTTTCAGGGTTTATTGCAGTGAAATCATTATAAGTGAGGTTATTTTCAGCTAAGAAAAAAAAAATTAATAATACCTTTACCGTTGGATAACATAATACCGTTCAAACGGTAAAATGCAAAGTTCCTAGTTATGTGTAATTAGTATCTAGTATTTATATGCTGTGTATAAAACTTAGTAGTTTGTAGACACTAGTATTCTACATATGTATATTGAAAAAACCATACACTATATAAATGTATATGTATATGCAAAAATACATGAACACACTCAAAGGAATAGAAATGTGATGAAATTATATTTCTAGTGCTGAATGTTTTCTTGCTACTCTAATGCTATATGAATAGGGTTATTGTAGAGTAAGTAGTATTGCAATAAATTTTAAGCTTTTTTTAACATGTGTCTTAACTACAGACAGAAACAATGCTTAATAGTTTCTTTTTTTTTGTATTATTATTATTATTATTATTAGCATAAAGAAATATATATATTTGAAGTGTATATATATATATATATATATATATATATATATATATATATATATATATATATATATATATATATATATATATATATTGTAATGATTTTTCATCAGAGGATGAACTTAAAAGTAATTTTGAGGAGAAGTGTTTAATAAAAAACCGCCATGTGAGTGATTATGAATCTGATGGTGAGAAAGCTACCATTATGGGATCTAATACAGCCATAACAGATATTAAGTTTGCACCAAAAACGTTATACTTGTTATTAGCGATTAGCTCATCCGATGGTATCATATACATCAGAATTTTAAGGCTCTTGATGCTTTAAATTTATCGCAATGGAGTCTTCAACAAGAGGTTTCCTATACATATAGAACAGGATGTCTAGCTTGGAATCCTAATGTTACAAGTAATAATTTTGCTATTAAATACTGTAAGGTTGATGAATCAGATGAATTAAACTATGATGTTGGGAGTATATATTCATTGTATCCTAGGGTAGTAGGTGAATCTAATGTATACATTGTTCTAAATCAGGAACCAATGTTAGCCTTAGGATTTGATGTTGAGCATTGTAAAATTGAAGATAAAATTGAAATACTACTTTAATCATCTCGTTACCAAAGATGGAATAAAACAGAATTATCCATTAAAGATAAACGTATGTCCGACATTAGTGGTCCCATATGTGATATGGCATTGCCGCTCCCAACCGGCGTCTCATAAATAAAATAACCATACACTATATAAATGTATATGTATATGCAAAAATATATGAACACACTCAAAAGAATAGAAATGTGATGAAATTATATTTCTAGTGCTGAATGTTTTCTTGCTACTCTAATGCTATATGAATAGGGTTATTGTAGAGTAAGTAGTATTGCAATAAATTTTAAGCTTTTTTTAACATGTGTCTTAACTACAGACAGAAACAATGCCTAATAGTTTCTTTTTTTTTGTATTATTATTAGCATAAAGAAATATATAAACGAGTGAAGAAACTTGTTACTTCACTTAAGAGACTATGTTGAAAAATAAAATAACTTTTCATATAAAAACCGGTGTTTCATTCAAAAAGTCACGGAATTATTGACCCACCCTCGTATAATAAGAAAATTCAACATGATGGAGGCGAATAATATAAGTCTAAAACCAATGGAAGAAAAACAACCAATACCTGAAGGTGATGTTATCAAGGTACCCTATAGAGATCTCATCGGAAGTCTGATCTAGCTTGTCGAGACATGCCGTCCAGACATAGCATTTCAACTGGATATCTGAGTAGACTTAACTTATTTATAAGAATACTTATTAAAAATAACATAAAATATTAAAAGTAAGTTACTAAACTTATTTTCCAATAGGTTATGGACCCAATATGAAGGAAGTAGTGATTAACTATCCGTTAATGTCTTTTCAGGGTTTATTGCCGTGAAATAATTATAAGTGAGGTTATTTTCAGCTAAGAAAAAAAAAAAATTAATAATACCGTTACCGTTGGATAACATAATACCATTCAAAGGGTAAAATGCAAAGTTCCTGGTTGTGTGTAATTAGTATCTGGTATTTATATGCTGTGCGTAAAACTTAGTAGTTTGTAGACGCTAGTATTCTACATATGTATATTGAAAAAACCATACGCTATATAAATGTATATGTATATGCAAAAATACATGAACATACTCAAAAGAATAGAAATGTGATAAAATTATCTTTCTAATGCTGAATGTCTTCTTGCTATTCTAATGCTATATGAATAGAGTTATTGTAGAGTAAGTAGTATTGCAATAAATTTTAAGCTTTTTTTAACATGTGTCTTAACTACAGACAGAAACAATGCCTAATAGTTTCTTTTTTTTTGTATTATTATTATTATTATTATTAGCATAAAGAAATATATAAACGAGTGAAGAAACTTGTTACCGCAAAAAAGAGACTATGTTGAAAAATAAAATAACTTTTCATATAAAAACCGGTGTTTCATTCAAAAAGTCACGGAATTATTGACCCACCCTCGTATAATAAGAAAATTCAACATGATGGAGGCGAATAATATAAGTCTAAAACCAATGGAAGAAAAACAACCAATACCTGAAGGTGATGTTATCAAGGTACCCTATAGAGATCTCATCGGAAGTCTGATCTAGCTTGTCGAGACATGCCGTCCAGACATAGCATTTCAACTGGATATCTGAGTAGACTTAACTTATTTATAAGAATACTTATTAAAAATAACATAAAATATTAAAAGTAAGTTACTAAACTTATTTTCCAATAGGTTATGGACCCAATATGAAGGAAGTAGTGATTAACTATCCGTTAATGTCTTTTCAGGGTTTATTGCCGTGAAATAATTATAAGTGAGGTTATTTTCAGCTAAGAAAAAAAAAATTAATAATACCGTTACCGTTGGATAACATAATACCATTCAAAGGGTAAAATGCAAAGTTCCTGGTTGTGTGTAATTAGTATCTGGTATTTATATGCTGTGTGTAAAACTTAGTAGTTTGTAGACGCTAGTATTCTACATATGTATATTGAAAAAACCATACGCAATATAAATGTATGTGTAAATGCAAAAATACATGAAAACACTCAAAAGAATAGAAATGTGATAAAATTATTTTTCTAATGCTGAATGTCTTCTTGCTATTCTAATGCTATATGAATAGGGTTATTGTAGAGTAAGTAGTATTGCAATAAATTTTAAGCTTTTTTTAACATGTGTCTTAACTACAGACAGAAACAATGCCTAATAGTTTCTTTTTTTTTGTAGTATTATTATTATTATTAGCATAAAGAAATATATAAACGAGTGAAGAAACTTGTTACTTCACTTAAGAGACTATGTTGAAAAATAAAATAACTTTTCATATAAAAACCGGTGTTTCATTCAAAAAGTCACGGAATTATTGACCCACCCTCGTATAATAAGAAAATTCAACATGATGGAGGCGAATAATATAAGTCTAAAACCA